>JAMKCH010085280.1:0-43109 GCA_023653785.1 Ophioderma brevispina
GGGTCAACAAAAAATTGTTACAACTTCAAGATTTCCGCGAGTTTGCTCTTTGCCTACCGGTAAAAACATGACAAAAGAAAGACTCGAAGTACAAGTTTTCATGAAGTTTATGTCAGCCAATGCATGCTGGCCATGGCCATGCTACTGTACGGAGTCACAGTGACACTGGCTCAAGCGATTACCCTTTTTTTTTTTCAAATAACTCCATATTTTAACACTACCAGCGGTATTCTCCCGGTGTGGGCACTCTCCACACCTTTAATAACATCCATTTAAGCGTTGGGAAATTTACTTCCCACAGCATAAGAATTAGCCATCTCGCAAGGTAATAAAAACACACGCGTCCTTGACACGATGATGCAAAATTGACATGACCGGAATTTGGCAAACACGCTAGGTACTTCCGGGTACATAATTAGCCTGAATCTGTGGCCCTCACGCAGCATTATACCGTATTATTCACGAACATGGCGGGCCATCGATGACTACCAACGGGTTTTTAAAGCCCTAGTGGGTTGTTCGTGTGCTCGTTGCGGCTTTCCTGTCCCGTTACCAGGGTGCACAGACATAACTGCATTAGGAATGCCGTTCTGTTTGAAAATTCAATGAAAGTTAACGGGGTGATTGAATCCAATTGGTGAAGTATTGGACACCACAGTTTCGGAAATCGTAGATAATTGAGAAGTGTTTTTTTTTTAAATTTAATTACTCTTTTTTGATCATGTCACACACCTTTAATATTACTTTCTAACATAATAATGGTTTAATCGGACTTAACTTTTTGCAAGAAGACGCGAAAAAAAAACCTAACCAAACTGAACTGTAACAGAACCTAAGCCCTTTGACCTGTTTCCCTGACCTTTTGACATCTCACATATGATGGAACCTATTGCAACTTCACCCCAAGTCTGGTTGAAATTGGGACTTAAACTTTTCGAAGGAACACGAAAAACAAAAAACCTAACCAACTGGAACACACTAGGACTGTGCACCCTCTCAAATATCTCCCCCATCTTGCTTTTTGCAAGCCAGGGGGATAATAAAATTTTTTTTTTTTTTTTTTAAAAATTAATTAAAAATTGTTGAGGATAACCTCTTCAAAATATGGCAGTGTCGCTTTCATACTGCTAAAATTTTGTCGGTACAATATAATACTTAGCAAAGAATTAACAGTCAAAACTATGTGAGTAGCACCTGAAGGTGGACACAGAGAAATAAAATACTGTACTGACCCGAGTATAGTCCCACCTGTTTTTACTATGAAATTAGCTTGAATTTTAGGGGGTGGGATTATAATGGGATATCCATCCTAACATAAAACACGCAAGCATCAATCAACATGTTAGCCTTTTAGAGCTAAATTCATTCAGGTGTCAAATGGGGTGTGTGGTTAACACAGACCTGTAAACGAACTGAAGCACAGACTTAAAGGTGCATTTCGTGATTCCAGCACCTTCTGTTTAATTTATTGTTCACTAGATATCCTTGAGAAAAGGCTATTCCCAAAATTTGAGTTGATCCCGATCTTGCAGTTTTGTGTTATTTCCCACGACCGGTCCCATAGGCCACTGTGCTGTAAATTGTCCGTTTACGGACAGAAAATACAAAATTGCACATTTCTTAACGATATAACCGAATTTGCATGTAAGATTAGGTACGCACGGATTACTAAGGCTAACGGTGCAGATGATATAAAAATCTCAACTTTTTTGAGGTAAGTCGGGGGACGAGGCTGTGGATCACGAAATGCCCCTTTCATTAATTTTGTATAGAAAATCATAAGATGATAGTATCAAAATAGTAATGATTGTAACAAAAAATTGCATGATAATCTATGCCTTTTCTTTAGATTCTTTCAAAACTGGGGGTGGGAATATAAACAAGCATGGAACTATACTCGGATCAGTATGGTATAGAGAAAGAAGATTGAAGGGTACTCCCTGAGGGCGCTTCTTAGTCGCACTGCAAATAGACATGAAGCACCTACTCTAAATGAAACATTTTCCTTGTGAAGTAGATAAACCACATTATATTACAAAGTATATATTCAATATGTTACATAATTAAAGGAGGTGATCTAACCTCTATAATTTTTTAATTCTGTATACAAATATTATTTTAAGAGGAAGTAATTCCTGATCTATATAAAATTTACAAACACCTAAAAATATATTATGATTTCTAAGGCCAACAAAAAGGTTTGGTTTCAGGACCCACATGCATAGGTACATGAAATCTGATTTACCATGTACATGCGCATAGCCAGGATCCCACACTCCCCAGTGCAGATCCTGGGGATGAATCCACAACAACGGCAAGGGGTGAGTAACCGGGCTTAAGGCCCCTGGCAGGGCCAGCCGTCCATCTTGTGTGGTCCAAGGGGTGAAGCCCCCGGAAAGCTACACTTTTTTATTTGAGCTATTTCAATTGAAATTATTTTTTTCCATTTTTAAACCCGCGGGGTGGTCCGCACTTCCCTCCGCACACCCCTGGCTACGCTGAATGTAGCACTACACAAGTCCCCTAATTGTCCTTTTTTGTTTGTTATCCAGAAAAACAAACCCCAAAAATGCAAAAAATAAACCCTTGCAGCACAATCATTTTTGGACTTCCAAAACATAGCACATATTTTTTTGTTTTATTTTTTGCCGTCCCCCAATTCATTTTGGCCTAAAATTTGCTATATAGTGTTGTACAGAACAACAAATTGTGTTAAAAAAACATCATCATGTCATTAAATTTAATTATAGCTTTTTTTTAATCAACTTGTTAAAAAGGATGCATTTAAACAAATACCCATTAATTATCCATATGGTTGTTAAGGCAAACATTTCCTTCTTATAAGTAATATGTTATAATGTAACACATTCACTAGGTTACATAATTAAATATATGGTCTTCTTTGGCCAAAAAAACATTTGGGTTTCATAACCAACGCATGCCAGTGGTAATGTACCAAGTCAATGGGCATTGAAAACTCGTCAAATTGCAGAAGCGGTGATTTTTTACTTAATGTAGGACTTTTAGAAGTAAACGATGTAAGGAATCCCCACATTTTTTGGCCAATTTCGTAAAGATTTTAGATTTTTGTCATTTTTGTTCCACTGTTACTCCTAAAATACAAACTTTCAAATATAAAATTTTTTTTAAATTGACACAATCCCTATGGTAGTTTTCTCATTTTTTTTTTTGAAATTTCAAACAAAACTGAGTTCTGCAAGAAATCTGAAGTTAACAGCATTAAAGTTGACTTGACTTTCTTAGTTTAAATTCAAAACTCACCTGGATGAACCTCATATATACTATGCACTACCTCTGTTAACCTGTAATATCTGATATAATCACCAAGAAACAGCAAACGCAGAACCTTCAAAATACTTGGGGCTTAAACCCTGGTTATTCTTTTGCCATTCAATGTAGAGTTTTAATGCAAACAAAGAATGCCAGATTAAATTTAGGTAGAACAGTCACGTAAAAGAATTTTTTTTACTTTTTACTTACTTACTTTTACATTATTCTCACTTAGGATGAAATGAAATTGGGTTGTGACTTTTAAAGGTGCATTGAGTTTCTTAAAAGAAAGTCAATGCATTCTAATGCATCGCATTATGCAAATCAAGCTTTCCCTATTGTTGCCGCCAACAATTAGCAAAATTTTGAAAACTAATTTTCTGAAATGCTCCCCCGACCATTCTAAATTGCAGAAGCGCTGTTAAAGGGGGATGCCCGATCTTGTAAAGTTTCGCTCCGATATTCAATCCGTTTTGATAAGATAGCTAAAATTGGTGGATTTTGTAAGCCCCATAGTTAGAGTACTTTGGAAAATTAAATATGGTCGACCAAAATGGGCACAATTTTCGCTCAGAACTCCAAACCAAACATGCCTTAGCTCTAAGATGTTCACAGGGTAAATGAAGAAAAATAGTAGTTTTCTCTGATACCAAAATGTTGACCACTTCCGGTAAATCTGGGGCTTCTTATCTGGGGACGAGGCTAGGGCGATCGTGCCATGGACCTTTAAAGTTGTTTTATTATCAGTACCATTTTTTTCCTTCCTAAGTGAGAATTTGGTGAATTTTTTTTCACAAAGTTCAACCATTTAGTGTTGTTCTACTTAAAATGTTTTAAAATCTGATACCCCCCCCAGGCCAAGTGAAGCAATTTTCAACTTCCAAAGTATCAATTTGCACCATCCCCAGCCAGACAAATCCCTAGTATCCCTGTTGCTAAGTTACAAGCTTGCCTTTAGCCTAAGGGAGTTGTCATTATTTATGCCAGGGTGGGAGAATGGAGGAGTTGGGGGGAAAATACAAACAATTTTGCAGTCCAAGAGGGGAGAATATGAAAATTTCACAAGGATAGCCGTGGAACATGAAATTCTAAATTGAGAAATTTTTGTAAAATCGAGGGATGCAAAATTTCAATATTTCCAATGAATCGAAGGGGGAAACATTAACATAATTTTTTGGAAAAAAATTGAAATCCTCCCATTCCCCCTGGCAAAATATGAATGGTCCTTAAGTAGATCAAATTTTTAAGACCCCCTGAGCCTACCCACCGTTTCTTACAGTATCTCTGATTGCTCATTATTGATATAACATGATTTATATACCCTAAGCAAGATCCTTGTCATTTGATTGGAGGATTTCGGTCACACATGCCATTAAATAAATGATAATACTTGTATCTTAACGTCACATACTGTGCATTTTTGTTCCATTTGGAGTGCAGTTTTGTTTCCCATACGTTCTTTCTAATTGCATGCCTTGTGCAGCTTCACACATTGCGGGGTCACCTAAGGCACGCACCTATCGGAACTTTGGCCGTGGCTAAAATGCTATAAAATGATCAGTGTTGATTTGTCGGTGCAGCAGCGAGTCTCTGAAACGTGGGTTCCTGTGCTGTGAGTGAACTGTAAGCACTGATCTTTGTTTCTGCAGCAAAGTTGTTTTAGCCTAGGTTTTTTGGCAGATTCTATATGGAATTCCCCTCCCCCCGGCCTGGTAGGTTTTTCTTCAGACCAAGTTTAACGCCGGACCTATCAGCAAGTAGTTGTTGAAGGTAAATTAAGTCAACATTTAGAGGCCTGTCCTGCAGAGCTAGGCCTGTGTCCGAGCAACTTGCTACGTTGACAGGCAGGCTAGGAGGGCTAGGCTAGGCTGAGCTTTACTAGCTAGTGAAGCTATCTGAGCTTAAAAAATGACAAGGAATCTACTTAGATTTTTATATAAACAAATAATGATGTTTTTCAGTCGTGCAATCGAAAGAATATTTTCATCGTTGAAAGATTAACTGTTCCATTCAACTCAGCAATTCCTCGTTGAATGGACATTTCATCTTTCAACTCATAAAATATCTTACCTTGCACTCATAACCATTCATTATTGTAAAGACCTTTGAGTAACCAATAAAATATACCTTTAAAATATATCTGAACACCTTCAACTTTCTTGACCATGTGTTTTTCTGATTGTGCTAAAAACATGTATACACTTCCTAGTACAACCATTAAAATCAGCCAGCATACCTTCAGGGCTGGGGTGGTAATATTCATGTCAATCTCAGAGGGGGTTTTTGAATCAATATCCCATAATACATGGCAGTCCTGTACTGTACTATCTAAATACATGTCATACTTGTTTTTTTTTTTTTGTTTTTTTTTTTTTTTTGTTTTAGTTGTTTTTTTGGGTGTTTTTGTTTGTTTTTAGTAATATGTTTTTTTTTTTAAAATTGAATTAATGTCATAATGCATTTGTCAGTACTTTTGGATAAAAAGTGCTCAAGTTGGACCACAGAACATTTCACAATCATCTAAAACTTCCTTAAGTACTATATGCTTTGTGCTAAATGAGTGCATAGAAGTCAGGGTTTTAAAGGTTGCAACAATGTAATTTCAAATAGATTAGACACTCAACACATTGCTTACCTTGTATTATGCTACAGCAATTCTTTAAAGAGAGAAAACGGTGATTTTGATTGCTTCTATTTTACTGTAAAACATAGGCTGAATTTCGTATTTGCTCCTATACGAAATTCGAAATGCACAATTTTTGTACCAAAGAAACCTTTCTCATCTCAGCTTAATACTTTCAGCTGGGGATATTTTTTGATGAAAAGGCCTTACAGTAGAGCGAAAAATCGAACTTTCAATTTTTTAGGGACACTGAGTCTGTGATAGATCTCTCGTTGCAAGCACCTTTAAATGGTGTTAATAATATGTTTTTGTGAGTTCACATATCTTATTGAGATTTAATTTCCCAAAATTTGCATTGTGGGATTTGAACTCAATACAACCTCTGTTCAGTCCTCAAGACAATATAATATAGAAATTAACCTTATAAATATTGTAATGCACATTATAACAAGGAAAACTGAAACTAGTACCCATAGTAGTAATACCATTATAAGTGTGTCCCCTGGTGTTCATGTCATCTCAGACAGTTATAGAAATAACCTAGAAAGATTGTAATGCACATAAATGAATGAAGCATGAATACCTCAACAGAAACTATTGACCCATAATAGTATCCATTATATATGGTGTCCCAACACAAATGCAATCCCTGTATGGCGGTGCTTCTAAGAAAAAGAAATTTTGTTGGTTTATCTTTGGCCCTAAAGACATTTTTATATGACGAAAGGAATGGGTCAAGTTAAACCTTCAAATCTATTGAAATATCCGGGCATTTCACCATTTGAAATGCACATAAATGTTTGGTATTATTGCTAATTATGTTTTTTGGGAAGATTCCATTGACTCCACTTTGCAGTGAGAAGACGATCACGATCAATTATCCGACAATGGTATACGAAATGAATAATCAAAACTTATGTGCATGCAAAAACAATTTTTTTTTTTAGAAAATTGTGGGGCAACATGCTCAGAAATTAAAAATTCTGAGTCAAAGCCCTTTAATCCTTTGAATATTGTAACTGGCACCATCAACTGATATCGATGGCTTTCTTAGTTAGTATGAACCACTTGATAAAAAGGCAACAACCAATAACGACTGAAAATTTCACGATTGTTAAAAATAATTGAGGAAATTATAGCCTATACTAGAGGATTGCATTTTTGGACATGCTTGTACATGTATAGAGTTTGGATGTTCCTAACATTACTCTCATATCTCTGACAAACACACCATTGAAAGTAATTTAAAGCAGGCACTGCACATTTCAGAAAATATGAAATTTCTTCTCAATTTGGATGCACATTGGTCTAGGCCATTGGAAGAATAGTAGTTTATATTACAATATAAAATAACATACCAAAAGCAGATAGGGACATTAATAAGAGGCCTAAAGACATACAGGTAATTTGTAGGCTAACTTTTAAAGGCCGACTCAGAGATTCCTGAAGGAGGGGCGCCCTCAATTTCCAAAAAAAATAGTGTTTTTTGCATGTACATAAAGCTTGTCATATACAATCACGTGTGAAATTGCTAAGCTTAAATCGAAGTTACTTCATATTAAAATCACAATTTGGTATAAAATTCCGGATCCGGCATTTTTGTTATACACAGTTATCCTATGGGGACGTCATACTTCACATAAATGTTTACTGCATCAAAACGAAAAAATCCGAGTCATCTCAAATTTCAGATTGTGCATTTTAGGTTACTATCTTTAGTTATAGTTGACTAGTTTTCATTATTACAACAAAAAAGAATATTGCGGAACTCGCTGAGTCAGACTTTAAGTTGCTGTAACTTTTATCAAGAAATGTGTCTTTTTATATGAATACCATGGACTAGTATTATTGAGATTAAACCACAACGGTCCCCGACCGTCCAAACAAGGTGCATGCCAGAGCAATCAACTCTGGAATTGTTTTCCTTGTTAAACACCATTTCCGTGTGTCTGCTGAATTAAGTCGCCGGCGACATTAATTATAAATGTTCTGTTACCCATAAGCACGCTGAGTTGGGCTTATTCAGGTAAGGGCTAATGAATATTAAAGCTTTATAAAACCATGACAAAAATATAAATTTTGAAAAATTTAGAGGGCACACTATTTTTCAAATTGGCAAGTGTCTCTTTAAAGCCAATATTTGCACATTTTTTGAAGAGCGCCCCCAATTTTTCAAAAAAAATGAGATTTTTACATGGTGCTTTGGTAACTGGCTTGTAAACCATACATGTGAATGGTTAAGCTCGAAAAATGGCAGTGCTCACAAACGAAGGAATTTGAATAGAATACTTATTATCGGGATCCCCGATAATAATTCAATGGCTGCTGGAAAACACGGCCTTTCAAATGTGAAATAGCCTAGGAAATGCGCCATGTACGTGTCTAAGCTTCATCCAGTAGTTGTTTTTATTGGTCAGGCAAATCAAGTTAGAGGTTATTTTCTATAGAGGTGGCACTATTTCATCATGACGGACATAAACGTACCATTTCCAGCTCTGCCGTTCAAGTATAATCTGGGATCCAAATTCTAATTACCAAATCGCTTAATTTACTGATACATAGTTGCATTGTGTAGCATTCTCCTCGCTCGCAGATATGGTTTTTCCTAGACATCACACCAACGTAACTGTGCCAAATAATCACAATTTTTGAAAATTTGGGGCGCTCTTCAAAAAATGTGCCATTATTGCTTTAATGGTTTTTGCTAGAATACTACAGCATGTGTTGCAATATACGCGTAAATCCGGGGGGGGATGGGGGTATCATACCTCCCCCATATTTTGATGAGGGGGGATGGGTCAATGGATTCATCCCCCCAATTTGAGGCCCTGTTTTCATTCGTGTTTTTGAACCAAAATACCCTCATATTTTACCATAATAGTTAAAAATTGTAAATTTCGCGCGCCTCGCGCCGAATTTGTTCTAGTACAATTACGTGTAGGATTTTAGCTTCTTATTGGCAATTTCTTTGCGCGCTTCGCGCGCACGTGGTGCTAGTAAGGGATCTTGTCAGCAAAACCGTTTCATTCATTAAACTTCGTCAACCCCATCCCCCAATGTCAAAAGAATTACGCCACTGATGTGTTGTGACATCAAATTGATATACGATAATACACTGTGAACCCAAGTGACCTCTTCACTCACTGCATGCAAAAACAAATATTAATAGGCCGACCCTGCAGAGTTTGCACAGAAAATTCAACTTAAATATAGTTAAATGCACATGACAAAACTGAGATATAACCTACACTAATAAGCGAGAGACGAAGCGAAGCTCTATAGACAAACGGCTTTGAAGTATTGAAAGCTATTGAAAATCTATAGTCTGACAGGTTTAAAAAAAGCCCGACCCTCATTTGAATCCCCCATTTCGTTCTTACCATTTAAACTCCTACGAAGATAAAAATCGACGGGAACCTGACCAAAATACTGAAAATCTTAAATTGTTCGTCTGATTCAACAAGAATTGTTTTACATACGTTTAACAACACCCTTTAAACTTTTGTACCCACTATTTGACATTTCTTCGGTAATAAATCATCTGACAATCTCACCATTACACACTATGTAGTCCAATTTCAGGAGTTTGAAGGCCATACAATACCCTGGGGGCATCATCAGGTCTTAACTTCAAAGGGTTGGATGATGCCCCAGGGCATTTTATGTCCTCCAGTATCCTGAAATTGGGACTACTTAGTATTGTTGGTCAAATTGTTAGATTATTTATACCGGCGAAATGTCAAATAGGAGGTACAAATTTTCAAGAGAGTTGTAACGTAATGTAATTCCTCCATTCTGTTGGGAATAATTTTTTGTTTTCTCGCAAATGTATTTTTTATGTACTGTTTTCTAACATTAAACCTATGATAATGTTGTGCTGATATTTTAAAAATCATGCTTGGAATAATTAAATACGATAAATATAAATATTTTTAAATAAAATAATAAATAGATGGGCCCTTTTAAATTCATAATTCTTCAGGGGAGGGCAGCTAAGAAATCCGAATTTTTAGACTTGTCATTGGTTTAACACGTAAAAGCGAGGATTACGGCAAACAAACATTTTTTGACCAAAGTTTTTTTTTAATAATCAGAAAAAGAATTAAATACACTTAAACCAGGGGCTGACACGATCTGCTGGATTTGGGCATTTGGGATTTCCAAACGTTAATTTCTTGAATTATTGCATGCATTTTGGCAAATAGACAGTCTGAGCGCTCGCTTCTAAGGTTCTACCTGCATCATATTACTGCATCTACATAGTACCCGGACTAGACCTGTATAATACAACCTGGTAGAACCGAGTAGCAAACTGCTCAGTGCTTCATATCAATTGTATTTTCAACACCTCCCATTACATAACATCATAAAAGAATTTTTTTTTTCCTACCGAAACTTATTTGACAAAATACAGGGTTATTGATTTGAATATTACATTTCAATCAATTGTACATTTATTCTTATCCCTCGCCAAATAGTGGAACTATAGATGAATTGTACATTTGTTTATGTTTATGGCGCCCCCTGTTGGTGTAAGAGAAACTGGCAGGCAAAAGCACCTATACTTTGCATGGGACCTCCTGTTTTTTATGTTGTAACTTTTGTTTCGAATTAAATAATACTAACTTTCTTATCAAGCATAATAAGCTAATGCTACCAGCTGCATTTTGTGACCAATTTAGATCAGGAAGATTCTGCAAGTAATTTATAACCAGATTTTCATTGGTCTTCACAGAAACTACTGTAATCTTTTGCCTGCATAAACAACAGGGGCGTCCTGAATGCAACAAGTGACGTCATATGTCACATCAGCTATACACTGAAGGTGGTCTTTTAAAAGGAGGGAAATGTATGCAAATTTTTATTTTGTATTTGAGCATTGTAATAAATATTCCATTATTATTTCATTTATTTTAAGCATACTTAGTAAACTTAAAAAAATAAACACACACAAAAAATAAGGATAAAAATAAACCAAAATATCAAGCACCACAGAAGACCAAAATAAAATATTCATTGAATTCCTCACTACAAACAAAAATTGAACAAGATGGCGCTGATCATGTTTGCTATTCTCCATTTTGGAGCTTTGGTGCCCTAGGAGTTGTTGCCAATAAAATTGTAAATTGTAGGTACGATCTTGGAGTAATATTTCTTGGCCAAGTTACTAGGTATGCCCACTTCCACGCCAAAAACGGCCGCCCCATTGGGTTGCACATAGATGCAGTTCACGCAACAAGCAACGCGCGCGTTACGCCATGGCCAAGAAATTATTACTCAAACTATAGTACTGCATTACCATTTGATTAAACCTTTCAGACTCTACACTTTCAATACATACAATGTATGTTAAAGTGACAGCAGGAAATTTTTTTAGGATACAATTTCTCTCAAATTGCACTGAATCAGTTGTAGACCACCTACCGAGAACGTTTGAAAGTGTATTGGACAAACAAGGTACAAAAGAAAACCCAACAAACCTTATTTTGAACTTTGCCTGCTATCGTAATCGTCCCTATAGAAAACCATGGTTTGAAAGACGGCGTATTCGCCTTATTCCCTTCAGGTGAGATCTAATTACATTGGTAAGCATTCCAAATAAGCAAAAAACCAGGATTCGACAAAAATTGGGGGCGCTTCTTTCTAAAAATGTCCTCATGTCTCTTTAATCTCAACAGCTTCCTTTGCTTATTAGCACCATACACGATAGTGTGTTTGAAATAATGTGATCCTATGGGTTTACACTTAAAGAGACATGCTGACATTTTCCAGAAAAAAGTGCCCCCAATTTTTTTTGAACCCGGGTTTTTTTTTTTTTCATATTTGGAATGCTGGCTTACCAATGTCTTAGATTACACCGGAAGGGAATAAGCCGAATAGGCCATCTTTATATAATAAGATGATTTAGTATTTTCTGTTGTGTATGACAGAAAATCAAAGCAGTTTTCAAAAGGGACGATTACAATAGCGGGCAAGTTAAAAAACAAGCTTTGTGGTTTTCTTTTGTACTTCCAATAAGCCTTTGAAACATTCTCGGTAGGTGGTCTACAACTGATCCAGTACAATTTGAGAGAAAATCGAATCCTCAAAAAAATCTCACTTTAAAGCTTGTTTATACTCATGAACCTCTGATGGTAAAGTTAAAGTAAAGATGGTAAAGTTTTTGGGTAGTATTTCTGAAGCTGTGCATCAACCAATCAATCAATAACTTATCACTTTGCTTGATCATCAATTATATTACAAACTATCACTATGAGCTAGTAAAATCTCAATTCGCTTGGCACAGTTCAGTAGTTTTCATTCACCAATGTACTTAGAAAATACACTCCTGGTTTTTGGGTATGATATATGATACCCAGAGCACACAAGGTCAGTTCATGTCAATGTATGTACAAGTACCACCCACTGAACTGTGTCCTTGGTGGATGAGCATATTGTAACTCATAGTGTATATAGGTCTATTTTGGCAAAAGTCTGCTTTTAACTGGGTCATTATCAAATTCAATTCAAAGCAAGGCAATCAATTTTTAATCTCTATGAGGCCAATATAAATATTTGGCAATTCAATTTCTTGGTCTCTATCAAAATAGTATAATTTGATGAGTATTTAGTTTGTACATTTTGGCCAGAAAACAAAAGAGACGGCACCGAATTCAGCCCTACAAGATTCAGCCTATATCTATATTAATTGTCAAATTTAGCAACATCACTTACAATGCAAACTCACATTTATGCTTTGTTACAGGATTACTTAAAGAACTTATCTGCTGCAACGTATACAGTGTGGAAAGGATTAAAATTTGATTTACAATTTATCAAGTTACTCCAGTCTCACAAACCTGATAATTCACTGAATATTTAAATCTTTAAGGTGTTGGTTATTAAACCCTGTTGACCTATGCTAACCCTCAATCGCCAAACTGGCACTGAGTGTTACTTGATTCTACTCCCCCACCATAGTACTGATACTTCGGAAACAACATGTATAGTTCTGTGTATTAAATTGATTAGCAGCGATAAATGCGAGAGAATCGAAAAAATGTGAAATGCTGTTTTTAACTTATAAATCAGGGAACAATTGTGTACAAATTCCATAGACTTGCTTTTCATGGTGACACAACCACCAAGTAGTGAAAAACATGAAGTATTTGCGGAAATTTTTCATACCATCTCCCACAATGAGACATACAGTGACGGCATCCCAAAATCTACACTAAACAAGCTGATCGTGGTTTTACACCAGTCCAGATGACAAGATCCAATAATGTTTGTTTTTGATGTCACACTTTGTTGATCATGGTGCACCATATCATGCTGAAAATCTTTGATATACAGCGGGAAAGGCTTATTTGATCTCAGTGTGAATTTGATACGCCGTAGAATTACAGAATCATAAAATACCCCCACCTTGTCTTATTACTCGGATTGAAGCCAACCACTTGCAGGTTATGTTCGCAGATCCATGCCAGTAACAACAATAATCAAAATATGAATTTTTATGATTTTTTTCGATGTTTCGGTTAGCAAACTAAATACTGTTTACAAATATTTTTGCACAAATCCATAATTACATACAAGAAAATTGGAACATTAGTTTTCCAAAATACTCTTGGATTGAAACCCTTGGGTCATATCTTATTATAGCTGCCTGCTAATGGTATTTTACGATTTTTTACAAAGTACTTAAATTTTTTGTGGTGAAGTTCCCATTTCCAGTAAAAAAAAACTAATCCAACAAAAGCCTTGTTTAGGGGGTGTGGGAATTCAATCGGATATTCATACCGAATGAAGCTCATACCTGACTCAAGTTACAAATATACAAACCTGATCGTCATGAACTTTGCCATGATTATGAGGTAGAGTTTCCTAGCTTAATTACCGTTAAAATAAAACTTGGTAGCCACTGTCAGAATCCTGCAATCACTGCTGGTGATCAAATCCACGTAAAAATATAAGGAGTTCCAATGACCTCAAATGACCTTTTGAGCTTGACTTGCATGCCCTTCACACTGCTTTGTTGCAGTCTATCAACACTTTCACTGTGCGTCAGGTGATTGGTCATATTCCGCTAAACCTTGCAGCAATTTTAGACAGGTGTAATGCCGACTGCAAGTGTTTGTTAAGGAACACCCGTGGCAATTTCATAATGAACCTTTGCCTTCACTTTACAATGCTTTCAGCACCATTCCATTCATCCTCATCTCCCAAGTTGAATGTGCTCAGACATTTCACCTGAAGGTTGCTAAAGGCGTTGTGCAATTAAGAAAGTATCTGTTAAAAGTTCAGGAGAACCACAATTGAACCAAGGCCTCTGGTGTGCCCACAAATTAGCTCGATTTCAAAAACATCTGTCCTTCGACCGCTGGTCGCCTGCCATCGCGGTTTTTGATTGATAGCCCACCTTACCTTTGACCTTGATATGTGACCTGTTGACCTCCTAAACAAATGAGGGATTGCATGTAACCCATAAACCAGTTTGGTTCCAATTCACTTCAACTTTTCAATGAGGTCAAAGTTTACATTTTCCGCCTATCTTACAACTTGACCCACATGACCTTTGGAACCTGGTATGACCTTTGAACCCTCATTAACAACGAGGGATCACATGTTCCCTATGACTCACTTTTGGTTTCAATTGCCTTCACCTTTTCATGAGGTTAATTTACAGTTTCAGCCTATTTTACACGTGACCTCACATGACCTTTGACGTAGGTAATTGACCTTTGCCCCGATCAACAATTGGGGAGTCAGTTTGCACACCTGTGACCCAATTTGGTTTAAATCCATGGCAAAGTAATGTGGATATTAGCAGGCAAATGTTAACCCTTGTTCACAACAGACAACACAACATCAACCACAACAACAACAGACATCAACAACAACTAACCGGGGCCAAAGTGATCCCTATGTTTCTTTCTGCCTAATCAGGCGACACAAAGTGTGTCAACAAAATGTTTAAAAGAGAAAAATTGACAGACATGCAACATGGCAGTTCATAAGTCTTTACGAAAAAATTGGATGACCTAAAGAGCAAACCCTGTATTACCATGCGTTATGTTCAGAGTACCAATCAACGTCACTGCCGGATCCTGACCGAAACACACCGCTATTATTTTAATCCTGTTGTGTACCACAACAGGACCAGGAATCCAATTCCCATTTCACCATTCACAATTTTCTCGGTGAGTTTTCTACCCATGCTTAAACAGACCAACTCGTGCATGGAAATTACCCCATTTACATTTACTGGGCCCAGTTGGCACAATCCTCACAAATCAGGACGAAAATAACAGTTTTCTTTTCACCCAACATTTGAGCCAGGGGTCAATCAACTTGCTACTCCTTCCACTTCCCCCAGTCGATATGCCACTCATTGAATCACTGACCACTTGATTAGCGGGACCAAAATGTGCACGGAAATGAACCCAATTTACAAATTTACTATGCCCCAGTGGGGCCATAATCCCTCAAAATCAGGATGAATAAAGTTAATTCTTTTTCAATCCCACCTTTGAGCCGGGGTCAATCCACTTGCTACTCCTTCCACTTCCCCCAGTCGATATGCCACTCATTGAATCACTGACCACTTGATTAACGGAACCAAAATGTGCACGGAAATGAACCCAATTTACATTACCTGGCCCAATTGGCTACACTCCCTCGCAAATCAGAATGAAAAGTTATTTTTTTCATCCCAAAATTTGAGCCGGGGGTCAACTTGCTACTCCTGCTCCCCAGTCGATATGCCACTCATTGAATCACTGACCACTTGATTAGCGGGACCAAAATGTGCACGGAAATGAACCCAATTTACATTTTACTGGGCCCCAGTTGGCCATAACTCTCAAATCAGGATGAAATAAGTATGTTATTTCATCCCAACAATTTTCAGCTGGGGGTCGACCACTTGCTACTCCTGCTTCCCGCGTCGATATGCCACTCATTGAATCACTGACCAGTTGTAATGGGCAGTTGGACCCTTGGAAGTAGAATTTCTTTTTAAGTTTCTTACCAAGGTAACCAGCTACCCAGCACACGCTACCTACTAATAGCATCTTTTTGTTGTGCTTGACTATGCGGGCATATGGAAAGCTACCCACTTTACCTTTACCATATCCACTCCCACAATTCTACCATTAGTAACACGCACACTGTGAGGGTGACCTAAGAACCGACTCATCACCATTATCAGTCACAAACTCCATCTGCAGTTGAAAAATCTCACCTAGAATTGTTGGAAGACGCGACCAGTAATGAAACCCTTTTGCCTTATCGACAGCCGACACCTTTAGGCGAAGTGAATTGTCCATGTGCAGTACCTTTACCGCCGATTCTTTGTCTAAACCTACCCTAGATCAAAGGCATGTAAGAAGTGGCTGTCACTTGTGACGTACCTACGCTCTGGTTAATGTCAGTGCGGCGTATTCCAGCATGGCCCTCTTCGGTACCTCTGCTGATGACCCGTATGAATGACGCATCTGGCGAGAACACCTGTTACCCTGTGATTATTCAATCACACAACGTACAACATATTGTCATCCGTGTCCACAGGCTACGTCAAAAGGTCTGCTAAGTTCACCCTCTCCTCTCTCCAATCATTCCATTTGCTTTATAACTTGCCGTCTTTTGTTACCCTCCTTACTCGTCCATTGTCCGGTATCGGCGATAAAGATGTGTCCAGCAGAATTGAATTCCCCGTCCCGTGTGAAATGGAATTGGAGCGGTTTTTTATCCCACGCTTTCCAAATAACTGCCTTTGTACCGTCCAGCCTCCATCTCTTTCCTCATACACACGACTTTACAGTTGTCTCCTAAATTCACAATGATTCACCTCTTCGGTGACTTTCACACCTCCGCGGAGCGACAACGTGTCTATGTTGGCCAGGGTTCCATAGTCTGGATGATCCTTTAGTAATAATAAAGTGTACATACGATGGAAATTTGAATTTTTGTATATAATCAAGGTTATGTTTGAAACTGCATCATAATAGTATTTCTTTAAAGAACTAATGACCATTTTTGAAGAGCACCCACTTTCAAAATTTGAGATTTTTGGACGTTTGTGTTGGTAATTGTCAAGTAAACTATACATCATATGCTAAAAAATGTGTATTGTCATTAAAGAAGCAATTTCGATTAGAATCAACATCCCGGATTGAAATGTATGTCTGTCCCATGATGAAATAGCGCCACCTCCACGAATGACCCTAACTTAACTTTCTGAACACCTAATGATGAGCAAAGACACTTACATGGGCACAATTTCCCAGCTATTTCATATGGGAAGGGCATTTCCTGCAGCCGTTCAATTATTATTGGACATCTCTGATATTGTTCTAATGACAAAATTCCTTCTTTTGTGCCACAGGGTTTCGACCTCTCTAAATTTCACAGGTATAGTTTACTAGCCAACCAATGCAGCTGTGCCAAAATCTCAAAATATTTGGAAAATTGGGGGCGCTCTTCAAGAAATGTGCTGTTATTGCTTTAATTCTGGTACACAGGGTATGCACAGAGAGCGTAACATAAGTGCTCAGGCATAGAAATATGCACAAATATGCCCAACCTCAGGCGTGAGTAACCTAGTGAGGTTGGCCAATCATGTCACCCTCACTGGGTTGGTACATTTTGTGACCCCACTTTGTCTGCACCCAGTTTTGCTCGGAATTTAGCAGCCTTTACGGAATTAAGTACAGTATCATGTGCACTTTATTCTGTCAAGGCTGCTGAATTCTGAGCAAAACTGGGTGCAGAAAAAGTGGGTGCAGAAAGTGGGGTCACAAAATGTACCAACCCACTCTCACTCTGTTGTCGTCCAGGCCATATGGCTATATGATCCAGAGTATGAATACACATGTACGCAGCATTTTGGTCATTATTATTGACCAAGAATTTAAAAATTTGATTATAATCATAACCCAAATTGAATTTGTGTTAACACCTTGTGTGAATTAGACTACTTTCCATTCTTTTACAATAGTGCACAAAGGCAAAAAAAATTAGTCAAAAACACATTATGTTTTATAAATCATATAACTGAGGCCTGATTTCCTTTCCAATGTTGACTGAAATATATGCATTTCCCTTCTGAGAAGTGAAATGCCCCAAAATACCTATTTTAGCACCCCTAAAAGAGAAAATGGTCTCAACCAGTGACCCCAGGTCACACCCTGTCGGCCATAACTCTTCCCCAATTCCGTTTTGGCTCAGAGCCCACACGGACGCATGCACATATCATGTTGTGGGCGTGGCCTGGAAGCGGGAAATTCAACATTGGAAAGGAAAATCGGCCTCAGTTATATGATTTTATAAAACATAATGTGTGTTTTGACTAATCCTTAACACAGACTGAGCTATTTCTTTACACCAATTTGACTGAAATATATCATAACCCCCGTTGATGATAATTTCAATCAACAACCAGACTGGTACACTCAGTCGAGGTGCAACATGAATCTTTCGGGAGCACCATAGGCTCAGTCAAAGTTACCAAAAACGCCAGAGTCGAAAAACACAGGATTAGATTCCTAAATCAGAACCATAACTCCCAGACAGTGGAGTCCCCAGGGGTGAGTAGTAGGACCTTAGACTTTATAATGTGTTTTTAAATACCGCTAGGCGAAAAGGTCAAGGGACCACCAAGGCTAAAGCCACGACCTCCCAGGAAGTCGGGGCTAAAGACCCAAAGACCAGTCCACACCCAAAGCTTGATACATGTACTAGACCCCAAGGGGGACCAGAGAGCTAGCCAGGAGAACGGCAACTTCACTAGAGGCGCGACTCGGAAGCGGCGCTAGACCCAGCTGATCCCCAGGAGGTGAGCACGAAGTGCAATCATAGCCTGAGTCCAATTTCCCCAAGGGAGACAGCGGACCAGGCTAGGGAGCAGCAAGTCTAACTCCATAGCCTAAGATCCCGGAACATCAAGTCCTAATGGCCTCAGCGCTCACTGGCGAGACAGAGGCCTCCAGTTCCCCGATGTGCACACGAACGGGCCCGGATAGCACCACTAGTATCTAGTGCTACCGGGGCACAATAGTTCAGCGCGCCAACGAGGTCAGCGACGGAAGCGCCGGGCGGAGCCCCGACTGAACGCCATGTAGGTACAGACAGGCCCAATGCTACCCAAGCTCCAGAGGGAGCCCGAGCAGCTAAAGCACCCCAGCATATCCGGGGGCAGAGTGCATAAAGGCTAAGGTCGGTGCCCCGACGAAGCTGCAATTCTATAGCACGGCAGGATGCGCCCCATGCCATGACGAGGCGGGCTACGCCCGCCACAGGCAGGGCATGAGCCCCCCAAGGTGGGGGACCCTGCATGCAGAAGCTGCCAACTTCTGATAATAGAACGCTTAACCCTTACTACACAATGCTTAAGGCTCCCGCCCCCAATGCAAGGCAACATGCCAGCCAGGGGTTAAGCCACTGAAGCTAGGCTGCCCCGTAGGGGAGCCCCACCAAGACAGACTTGGGGTTAGAGCCCAGCAGAACCGCCCGAGACCTACATTTCCATCCCCGAGGGAAGCCCTAATCCCAGCGCCGCGACAGTCCTCAAGTGATACAGGTTCTCGGCGCCGAGAGTTTGAAAGTCAACACCAGGGAAGGCGGACAACCAGACACCCGAGCAACACCCCCGTAATAGTGGACCAGTCGCTGTTGTTTAGCCCGGAACTCAACCCAACGACTGCTGATAACTGCCACACATGCATCGCACTCCTGCGGGAAGGAGCTCGGGCAAAGAATGAGTGTAACAATCAACCCAAGTCCGATCACCTCCAAGAGGTGAGACCTAAAAAGGGGATACTTCCGCGCCCGAAGGCGGGGCACAGCCCCATAAGTCCCAGACACAGAGCTATACAACCCCGAGAGACTTATAACGACAGGCTACGCACGGCACGCAACGCGCCCTGAGAGGGATGCTGCAGCCTGCACCCGATCCCCCCCCCCGCGGAGGCTGCCCCACACAGGGGCTACCTAGAACGAAACACCGCCCTGGGTTAACCGACGCGGAACCGTAGCGGGAGTTACTCTAGTCGGCTGGACGAACCGCACCAGTAACCGCACACTGAACCTCGGCGTGAGCGGTACCATCTGTCTTAATCGCGCTCGCCCCACCTATCCGTGAAAGGCCTGGTGAAGCATGGAGCACGAGCCAATTACCCCCCGCGGCTCGCAGGCTAGCCATGCGGGTGTGCCGAAACGGCTGAACCCCCGCGGGAACCATGCTGGTCGAGACCGCACCATTAACCTCGCACGTACCACCCCACCCGCCCCCCTCTTTATCGGGGACCAACCTGTCTAATCGCTACTCCTCCCGCACCTATCCCGTGAAGCCCGTG
Organism: Ophioderma brevispina; assembly: GCA_023653785.1. NCBI lineage: Eukaryota > Metazoa > Echinodermata > Ophiuroidea > Amphilepidida > Ophiodermatidae > Ophioderma > Ophioderma brevispina. Next base: position 20,251 of record JAMKCH010085280.1, read on the forward strand.
TGAAGCATGCAGCAGGAGCCAGATTGACACCGCTTGGCTATCAAGCTAGCCATGCGGGGAGCAGTGATCATAAACGACACCCGCGCACCCCCGTACGGGCACCGATGAACCACCTCTGGCTGGACGAACTGCCCCGAGATCGTAAACCACTTATCGCGGTCCCGCAGAGGCCGCGAGGACCCCTAAACCCTATCGTCCGTTTGGGGGTACTGGCGATGGATCTGCCCTAGAAAACCCGTGCTCACCATAGCCACCACATACCGCTACCGGACGGACCTTGCATACCGCCAGCCACCAATCCCACCGGGAAAGGGCAGAGCAGACCACGCCAGCCTGCACCGATAAAGCAAAGAGCTAGCCCCGAGGGAGCCGGCCTACCTACACGCTAGGGCACCGAGGCTGCATAACCAGATTGTCTTCAGCCTGCCAAAATCCCAAGGGACAATAAGGCCAGAGACCGCGCTAGCCTGTACCGGAGAAGCCCCTAGGCTAGACCATGCGAGCCAGCGGCCGGTAGCGAAGGTAGACTGGCTGAACTCCCGAGATAGAAACGCCCTACTAACCTCCATTAAGTCGCCGAATTGTGCTCCCAAAGCAGCGGGGCCGCGTTGGAATAACGCTCGGACCGTAGCCCGAACACCACCACCCCCCCCTTCCCTTACGAAAATAAAACATGGAAACTGTGTTCAATGGCGAACCATTGAAAACAAAATGCCCCGCAAAATAAACAAGCACCAAACTAGCAACATCGGAAGGCAAGACCCTAATGAACGCACGGAGAACGAGGTCGTTGGCGGCAAGCGCAAAAGACGCTAAAAAGTGGGGTGAACGAGCCATGATGGCGGCTTGTGCGTAACTAAAACTAGCGATCAAAAACAAAGGTGTGCCGCGGTAAGACCCGTCCCGCCAACGCGGAGACAAGATACCGTCGCGGTAACAGAGTCACACGCGGTAAAGAATTTTCCAAGTCAGTTTTCACATTTTTATTAAGGTGCAACGAGAGATTTAAGGGCCCTCAAATTTGTATTATACTAGTATTTCAATAGAATAGACAACCAATAGATTCTTACCTTGTATTTTGCTACAGAATTGTCTTAAAAGAGAGGACGAAGGTGATTTTGATTGCTTATATTCAATATAAACATAGGCTGAATTTTTGTTATTTGCTCCTATAAACAACTTAGAATTTCACAATTTTTTGTGACCAAAGAACATTTCTCACTTAATCCTTTCAATGGGGATATTTTTGATGGAAAGCTTTACATCAGGCAAAGAATCATACTTTTCGATTTTTTTAGGGATGCCTGAGATGTGAATCTCTCGTTGCACCTTTAAAAATACAATAAACAACATAAGAATAAAATAATAGACACACTCATCCCCAATAACGTTTTATTGATAGTATGGCAAATACAAGAAACAGAAACAGCTCACAAGAAGCAAGGCATCCAAAGCCCGAACACGTGCGGCCATGGCTGCCTTTGTTTACCTTGTTTTTTTCCCTCTACCTACAATTCACTGACCCAATCTGGCGGCAAAAAGGTCCACAATAAAATCTTCTCCGATGGGCGTAAAAGTCGCCTGCCTTCCGTCCGACTGAGCGTTATAAATCCAGTATATAATCCCGTAATATATCCAGATAGTATTGGATAAGTAGGAGGAGTATTCCGATTTGAGACGCCACAGTCCAGTATCAAAAGCTCAGATAATTTGGCTGCTAATAACAGAGCTGCGATGAACACTCTCGTTTGGTCAGGGTGCCAAAACGGAATTGAGAAGAGTAATGGCCGACAGGGGTGTGACCTGGGGTCACTGGTGAGGACCATTTTCTCTTTTAGTGGTGCAAAATAGGTATTTTGGGGCATTCCCACTTCTCAGACGGGGAAATGCCTATATTTCAGTCAACAGCGAGGGAGAGCGGGCGCTAGCGATTAGGTGCTTTGCCTCTGGCGCAATTTACAATCAAAATTCCCTGGTTCGAATCCCGTGGGTCGTGGCACTTGCGGGAGTCACTCGGGTACCTACCCCATTCTGGAAGTGACTGTAATAACCAGCTATTGATGAAATACAAATTACCACCGCCTCCCTCCAATGTTCACTTGGTTGGTGCAAAGGGATCATGAAACATCCCGTCCTTCGGAGGGGACGTTAAGACCGTCTGTGCCGTGTACAGAGAGCCACAACTTACAGGACTTCATCAGTCGTGTCGAATAAAGTAGGTTGTAAACCCCTGACTTTCCCAATCCCGCCGCCCAGCCTCAATAGCGGGACATGTTAGGAGCGTTCGTATCATGGATACACGCGGCCCAGGATAAGCACACTTGCTGAACAGATCCTTACACCACCACGAGCCATTACCAATGACTTTGGATACGAGCAAACAACAACAAAGTCCACATTGGTGTAAAGGAAATCAGCTCCTGTAATGATTTATATTGTCTTAAAAGGTTTAACCAAATAGGGTCTGGTGGGGTAGGTAGGTTATGTAAGATTTTTTTTTTGTGACAACTCATGACTAGTTGAGACGCCCGCCTACCAACTACTTGATGCAAGTGGCGTCACTGAAATATAAGAACCATTTCACACAAGAGCCACTGAACTGACTAGGTAAAGATACAATAAGAGTTATCCTAATACAATGGGCAGTACAACAGATGATCACATGGCAGCTATTGCACTTACTGTACCCTACTCCCATGATGATATAGTATTCTGTTCATATTTACCAGTATAAAAAATACAGCAAGTAAACTTGCGTGATCCCCCGGCAAGATGCATATCACAAGGTGGTTAATTGCACAGTTTGTCAGTTGCAGGGCATCAAAGTTCAATAAATTTTGTTCTCATGTCATAATATCTAGCAATGTACCGTTTCTTGAAATAAGCCTACCAAAGGGGAAAATGACCGCAGATGACCTTTGACCTTGGTATGTGACCTTTGACCTCAATAACATTGAAGGAATCCGTAATGCACCCTTCGGAACCAGCAAGTTAGGTTTAATCGGACTTCCAGACTTTTCAAGACACCAGAAAAACGCAAACTAACCAAACTGGGAACAGACCATCAGTTGATGACCTTTGACTGGTCATGACCTTTGACATCATATCCATATGAAGTAACCCCTATTGCACCTTCACCCCAAGTCTGGTTAAAATCATCGGACTTCAACTTTTGAAAGGAGCCGCGAAAAATGAAACCTAACCAAAACCTAACCAAACTGAACTTAACTACCTCAGATGACCCTTGACCTTGGTCGACCTTGACATCATCCACATCATGAGGAACCCTATTGCACCTTCACCACCCCAAGTCTGGTTTAAATCGCCTTAAACTTTTTGAAGTAGACGCGAAAAACGAACCCCTAACCAAAACCTAACAAAAACTGGAACTGGAACATTGACCCAGATGACCTTTGACCATGGCCGATGACTTTGACATCATCCACATATTGAGGAACCCTATTGCACCTCACCCCAAGTCTGTTTAAATCGTACTTAACTTTTTTGAAGGAGACGCGAAAAACGAAAACCTAACCAAACTGAACACACTACACATACATCCATACACATACGGACCACTGCGCACCCTCGCATATCCCCCTCTGCTTTTCAGCCAGGGGGATAAAAGACAAGGTTGACTTTTCTGATTACTGGATCTTCACATAATTACACTTAATTACTACTATCTTGCATGGACTATATGTCTCTTTACAAGTGTAAGCGTGACACATTTCGCAAGAATTTTTAAAACTTGAATTTGTCAGCGCAAAAGGAGGAGGTGGATTGTTATTTAATAATGGCACACTACACTATTGTGTTAATATAGTGTCATGTAAAGATACTTCATTTCAAATCACTTACAATCATTTTACACTTTTCTATCATATACACTTAAGAAGAAGCCAGTTTTAGGAAGCAGAGGAAATTGGAGTTGGGCCGACTGAGTTTCGACCCAGGAACTGAGAGGAAGATCCACTGCGCTAACCCTGACCCCCACCCATTTTTTTTTTAAAGCATAATTTGTCATTATGCTGTATTAATGCACTCATAATCAGTTTGCTTATATAAACTTTCAAAATTGAATTTTTCAATAGCGCAGAATTAAAGTATGAGGGCTACTCTCCATTACAGCAGCACACCTAAATTTCATTCATTGCACTATTATATTTACATGACACATTATGACTGAACATAAATTTAAAAGCAAGTGTTTGATATAAAAATTCCATATGAATGACTTGTAGCAGAATTGAAGGACTACCTACATAGAGTGGTAGTATTGCTACTTATACAGTTACCATTAAGGAATTTTTCTATTGAGCATCCAGATTTTAACAGGTGAAATATTTCCCCAGTAATAAAGTGCATCGATAGTGGAGAGAGGGTGATTCTAACTAGAGCACATCAGGAAAAGAGCCAACTTCAGAGACCTAAGTCAGAGACCGGGTAGAGATCACTCATGGATCAATATCGCAATACATTGTGGATTGACCCCTGTGATATATGGCTAATATATAGGTTAATGTCTTTTTCCTTGATATTGTTAATTCACGATATTTTCGCCCAAACTCTGACATCCAGTTAAGCGAGATGCTTAGTTACTTCAGTGCATTACGCTATAAAACACACAACGAGCATGGCATATTTTAATGCCACGTGCAGTCATTTCTGCTGCTCCTTGCATCCAACTCTGTGTGTCTGTTGATCAAAGTGTAAAGCGCAGCAAGCACAACCGTTTCTGCCAAGTTCCACCAATTCTCCGGTTTCCTACGCAATTCCACGGATGCGCGCGGGGTCTTTTTTTCTATTGAACGATCCGGTATGTTCTCATGTAAAAATCCTTCAAAACAAGGATGGTTGCCGGAGAGAATATCCCCAGTTAAAAAGTACCAATCCATTTTTCTATTAACAAGTTGTTTAATCCTTTACCCGGTTTCGATCTGGAAAATACTGCTCATTATATACTTCATCTATAGATTCCTCTCATCTGATTGGTTAAAAGTAAAGTCATTAAAATAGCTGGGCCCCGTTTTTCTATCAAGAGGACGTCACAATGAACTGTGCCCAGGGCATGGCAATCGACTGTGCCCGGAAAATAATAGGACAGTCTCAACACCGTGTTCATAGATCGCGTATGTGTGCGCGTCCCCTGTTTAACGAATGCGTTTTGGGGGCCCGCCCCCCAAAAAAAAAAAAAAAAAATAGTTTGTAAGAATGTAGTGCCTGTCGTTCTGCAATCTTTAACCCATCATATGAGAGAATCTATATATTCGGTATATAAAACAAATATTGACTGCTTCATATTCGGGGCACAGTTAAAATTATCGGCCCTTGGTGATGTCAAAACCATGACTATGGAAGCTTCGGGCATAGTCATGGATTTGACATCACCTTGGGCCTATAATTTTAACCGTGCCCCTCATAGCAGTCAATATTTGTATAATAGAAAAACACATGTCTATATTGTTACACTTACCAGCTTAGATCTTTTCACAGGAATAGTGCCATCTATATGTTCATCATCAACTTCTCTTTTGATGGCTTTGTCTGTAATAAAAGACCCACAAAGAGATATTGAATGTTATCTATCATAGATTGACTACTACGGAAAAGGCGAGTTTTGTAATAATAGCTCAAAGTTGTAGCTCTAGTCACTGCCATTACTGAAATTTCACAAAGACTAAACAGCACTTTTCCCAATGGCAGAAAACTAAACAAGCATGTGAGGGGCTCGAAATAAAACGATCAGGGAAAGTTGAACGCTCCAAACAGACATTCAACTTAAAGGTGCAACAAGAGATTTTGAGGCATCCAAATATTGTGTCATAATAGTAATTATATATAGATTAGACACTCTATAGATTTCTTACCTTGTATTTGGCTACAGAAATGTCTTAAAAGAGAGAAAAAGGGTGATTTTGATTTGCTTACATTTCAATATAAAACATAGGCAGAATTTTGTATTTGCTCCTATACGAAATTAGACATTTCGCAATTTTTGTATCAAAGAAACAGTTTTCAGCTTATCCTTACAGATGGGGGTGTTTTGATGGAAACCTTTACATCAGGGCAAAAATCAGTACTTTTGATTTTTTTAGGGACACCTGATATGCAAAATCTCTCGTTGCACCTTCAAACATGTAGCATAGAATTATCATTAGCCCTACCTGAAAAACAGCTTGAAATATGCGAACCCATTTATAGCCCATGTGATTTATTATTAAACTAGAATTTTGCAGTTGGGAGGTTTCGCATTCATATTAAAGAAGATCTACCTACAAGGGCATCAGCTCTGGAGAGCTTGGCGGCCATCCAGCACATGCTGCCTTGTATGGTGGGCATAGTTGCCCAAAGGCTAGGTGCTGCTGCTGCTGCTGCTGCTGCTGCTGCTGCTGCTGCTGCTGAGCTATATTTACTAATTAGAGTGGCGACTAGCCCGATTCGAATGAAGCCATGCGTAGTTGTGTACACACCTGCGTGCAGCAGGATATTTCCCGGCATCCTCGAGCGATTGGGGTAAATTGGGGGTATGCGTGACAGCGGGGCAATTTCGACAACCAAATGGCAGCGTAAATAGTACGCGGACAGTTTATGCTGCATGGATTTCGATGTTCTCGCATTGTTGTTCTTATTTTCATTCCAACAGTCTGCTTTTATGTTTTGCTTGACCTCGAACATCGACATAATAAACATAAAAATAAACAAGAAATTGCAATTTAATTCATTTTTCTTTCCTTTCTTTCAGCTTTCTCTCATGCATTCGTTTTCTTTGTTTGTTTCTTTCTTTTTAGTTTTCATTCTTTTTAGTTTAATTTTTCTTTCTATTTTTTCTTTTTTTCTTTTTAGTGTTCTTCCTTTTTAGTTTTCTTTCTTTCTCTTTAGTTTTCTTTCTTTTTCTTCTTTTTTTTTTTCTTTTTAGTTTTCTTTTTAGTTTTCTTTTTAGTTTTCTTTTTAGTTTTCTTTCTTTTTCAGTTTTCTTTTTAGTTTTCTTTCTTTTTCTTCTTTTTTTTCTTTTTAGTTTTCTTTCTTTCTTTCCTTCTTTCATTTCTTTTTCTTCTTTTCCCGTCGTAGTTTATGTGTTTTATCAAAAATCAAACTATCAAATTTACAAACAACGGAAAACTTGCAGACACACTGAGTAGGACCAGCAGACCGAATAACAAAGAAAACGACCAGCCCTTAAAATAAATAAATAAAACCCACAAGCTTTCTATCAAAATATCCCCATCTGTAAGGATTAAGCAGAAAACTGTTTCTTTGGTACAAAAATTGTGAAATTTCTAATTTCGTATAGGAGCACATACGAAATTCAGCCTATGTTTTCTATTGAAATATAAGCATATATACAAATCACCTTTTGTTTTCATTTTAAGTTATTTCTGTAACCAGGTAAAGGTAGGGAATCTATTGAGCATCTAATCCATATGAAATCACTACATATCACAGAAAATATGGATGACTTGAAATCTCTTGTTGCACCTTTATTTCCAATGACTGGCTCAGAACTCTCAAAATGTGAGAGAGTATGCGCCAAAGGGAACCCTCTCAATGATTTTGTCTACGACATACCTAATGATCGCAGGAAAGTTGCAGTTTTAGCAGCTGTTACAGGTAACAATAACCTAATTGGGCCCATTTTTAATGACAGAAATTTGAAATAATGGTGCCGGTTTTCTCAATATCATTAATCAACATTTGGAACCAGAGTTGCGGCGCATTTTCAGCAGCAAAGAAATGGAGCAATTTGTCGTCCCTGGTTTCTTCAAGACAGTGCACCAGCACACAGGTCTGGAATGGTTTAAAAACTCTTTCCAAATCGAATCATTGGATTAGGGCATGCGGTGAAATGGCCCCCTCGGCCACTGCATCTAACTCTGCTAGATTTTTGGCTATGGGGTGATGTAAAAGCTAGAGTTTACAATGAGGGTCCCCCAAACACATTACCGGAACTACGACGACGGATAAACGATGCATTTACCGCAATTAGGAGAACGCATGTAACCTCAAGAGCTGTTCAACACATGCACTCCAGGGCTACCGAGTGCATCGCAAATCAGGGAAGACATGTGAAAGATAGAAACTAAAGGTAAGACTGTTAAGATAAATTACCGTACTGACCCGATTATAGTCCCATGCTCGAGTAAAATCCCACCCCTAAGTTTTAGGAAAATTTCAGAAAATTCTAAAGATCCGTTTATTATCCCATGCCAAAAAATTGGCCTACACTGACTGCAAAATTCGGAACCTATCTTCTTCAAACAACAAACCTTTTAGCCTTGAATTCCAATGATATGCATTTTCCAATACACTGAATACGAAATTCCATATTTAATCTTATATTCTATCTCAAGAATGTTTCTAATGACGTCTGGAACCATTACAGTTTGTGAAAAACATACATTTAAGAGTATAGAACACGGCAAAGTGTCGGAGATTAAGCAGAAGACCATGTTTCTGGTTCCAACACTCTCAAGGCTTTCTACTTCACTCAGATGTGATTCTACAATATTTTTTTCACTCTTTTTCCATATTTCAGTATAAAAATAATAACATGTCTATAAAAATTATTCAGTTTCATAAATTCATTCATAAAATAGTTTTTTGGTGGATTTGTTTTCTGAAACGAAAAGAATATTTTGAACAAGGCCATGTGTAGGGTCAGAGGGCATCAAATATGGCCACCACCACTGATGGCAAATTGGTTCAGTTTTCGCGACTATTTGTTTGTTTTTTGCTAAAAAAATCACTAGAGTTAGATTATAGTCATGGTTAGTTAAATGACAAAAGATGAAATCTACTTCAGAATGAGGGTGGAAACTATGTACTATCAAAAAAAACCGCATTTTTTTCAACATTCTGAGTCTTCAAAATTCGGAAGTCATGAAGTGGCTGATAGTGTATGTGGCGAGTAGGCCAAGACATTTTTTCGACTCCGGCTTCGGGCAAGATTCGGGCATTATCCCACCCCCAAATTTCAAGGTATTTTCAGCTTAAAAAAGGGTGGGACTATACTCGGGTCAGTACGGTACTTTTGATGTTGCAATTGTGCTCAACCATGCCTAAGAAAAATGATGCTCTGTAGACAAGCCTAGCTGTTTTGCTGACTTATTGTTCAGTGGAACATATCCTGAGAACCACTCAACCAAAATGAACAAAAAAATTCAGATAAGATGCATGTTCTATTACCCATTCTTTATGATCAAATAAAAATCCACAGATATCAAATTACAGAAAGTGGAAAACTATCACTTTCATTTTGGGCAAAGTTTTTATTGGGTCACCCTGTATTGTGTCGCTATGGAATTATGATAGAATGACCTCTTACCTAAATAGAAGACACTGCTTTTTATATTCTGAAAGATTAAATTTCTGCTCCCTTTGACATCTGCATGGGCTAATGCAGGCAGCTTGTCACTCTCAGAAGCCAGGAGTTCTTCAACTTTTCTTTGGACTTCAGGCCTGTATTTTAAGATGACAGAACAGTGGTTATGGCAATCCATCTCAAATTGCTTTATCATATGGAATAAAGCACGAGGCAGCCCCTGGTAGCCATTTATCACTTTTTCTGTTGGAAATGATGCCTGCCTTGTTCTTCATTCTATGCTAGATCTATTTAAACAGAGAGCATAGCCTGGTGGGTTCAGATTGCAAAACGAGCTATACAAAGTATAGATGGTGGAGTCTAGTCATTTGGCTAGAAACGCTCCAAGTTGCAAAGTAAATCCATATTTAACACAAACTTACACAAGAGAATCAAATCTGAACAAATTTTAAGGTGCTTGTTCCGATCGCCTCTGGGCCCCCCCCCCCCCCAATTTAACCGGAAGTAGTATAAATTTTGATATCAGATGAAAAGTCGTATTTTTCTCATTGTCGTCCTGACATTCGAGCCCTAAAATCCATTTCATTTCCAAGATATAAACAAAAAACATTGTTTTAGTGGTTAACCATCAATATTAGCACAGTATTGAATAGGGCTTTGCAATATTCATTAATGCTTCTACCATCAAAATCGCAAGATTGTTTCCCACGGTACTTGATGGGGCATGTGTGCAAGTATCAGGCTCTCATATCAAGTAGAGAACATAATAGACATAAATCGGAACAAGCACCTTTAAGTAATTTGCATAATTCCATGCTGATATTGGTTTAAAATAATGGTAAAGGGGACGAACCGCTGTACGCAGGAATGGAGTGCCCATCTCTCTTTTGAAGCGACTGGGCCAAACTCCACCAAGTAATGTTGCTGTAGGGGGATCGCTACACCTCCTCTACAGCGATCGGTTATCTTCTTCCCATATTGAATATTGCCGGTACCATTTATACACTTGGGTAATTGAGGTTAAACACCTTATTCAAGGGTGCAACACATAGACCACAGTGGGGCTTGAACTCACAACCTTTAGCTTGTGGATCGGGTGCCTTAACCACTGGACCACATGTGCCCACAGTGAAATAATACACACTTAACTTTTCAGTCCATCTCAATGTTAGACTGATTGAATATTAACATAACTATTTTAACACGATTTACCTCCACTGATGGTGATCATCTAAAAATTCTTGCAGTCTCCTCAGAAAATGCTCTGGAAGATAAACAAAAGGACAATGTCAATAAGCAATTGTAAACAAATTGGGGGAAACTTGCTGTTTTGCTCATGGTGAGGAAGTCAACCCCTACAACCAATTTTTCAGTCAGTTTTGCAGAATTGAGCTTTTATTATAGAACACACATCGTTCCTGGAATGTTTGTGTCATGGTTTGCACATGGGGACACATTTTGGTGATCATAGCTCTTACTTGCAGAATAAATAGGTTTTTATAGATTCGACATAATGGGGTCAAATGTCATGTAGGGGTCAATGCAGGGCAATTTGTATAAACCCCATTAGTCTAGGGCCAGTGGTTCTTTTGAGTATCTTTGGTCATTGTTGCAACTTAATTACTTGCAGAAGTGTTATAGACTTTGACAAAAGATGGGATCAAAGGACACTTTAGAGATCAACCTGTGTACACCCCATATGAGTCTTGGGCCAATGTTTCTTTTAAGCCATGAAAAACTTGTTGTGTAATGCATGTTGTTTAATTAAAATTACATTCACAGAATAGCCCAGTGGTTTTGGAAAATGTTAATGCTTTATGGGGAGTCTGCAGGGGAGAGGTGTAGAGGTTTGTCAAAAATTGAGGAAGAGGAGGGTGGATGTATGTTGTATGCAGGAGGTGAGGTGGAGAGGGGAAGGGGCTAGGTTGATGAGGGTAGAAGGAAGAAAGTACAAATTGTGGTGGGTGGGTAATAGTGAGGGGATAGGGGATGTGGGAGTTCAGGTGAAAGAGGAATTGTGTGAAAAGGTAGTGGAGGTGAGAAGGAAGAGTGATAGGGTGATGTCAATTGTGATGGTTTTTGAGGAGGAGGTGGTGAGGTTGGTATGTTGCTATGCCCTGCAGTGTGGAAGGAGGTGTGAAGAAAAGGAGCATTTTTATGATGAGTTGGCAGATGAATGGGATGCACAAAGTGTGGGGGAATTGGTCCTGTGTGTTGGAGATTTCAATGGGCATGTGGGGAAAAGGATCAATGGTTTTGAAGGTGTTCACAGAGGAAATGGGTTTGGAGAGAGAGAGGAATTTGAAAGGAAGATTGTTGTTGGAGTTTTGTGATGAAAAGAGTGTTGTCGCGGAATATATGTGGTTCAGGAGAGAGAAGACAAAAGGAAAGTGACGTTTTGCTCGGGGGAAATGAGACAGAGATTGATTTTGTGTTGGCGGGCAAGGGGAAGAGAAAATTTCTGAAGAATGTTAAGGTGATTCCAGGGAATTGCAACACAGGTTGGTGGTTGCAGATGTGGATAAGAGAAAGGTGAAAAAGGTGGTGCGGGAGAGGAGGAAAGTATGGAAGCTGAAAGAGGAAGCCTGTGAAACAAGAAAGAATTTTGAGGTGAGAGTTGGGGAGCGTGTGGTGCCTGGTGTGTTGGAATTATGGGGGTGCTTTAAAGAAGGGGTGTTACAGGCATGTGATGAGTGTGCTCACGGGAAAAAGAAAGGTAGGCAAGGTAGGAGAGATATGGGGTGGTGGAATGCAAAAGTGAAGGAGGCAATAGTGAGAAAGAAAGATAAGGATATGAGGAAAAACTGATTAGATTAGAATATAGTGAGGTATAAGAGGATGAAGAAGCGAGCAAAGAAAGTGGTGTCGAGGGCTATGAAGTTGGAGGCTGAGAAGGGGCTGAGTGAGTCACGAGAGAATCCAAACAAGGTGTATAAGAGTGTGAAAGCAATGAAAAAGGATGGAAGAGATGTCGAAGGGGGAAGATGTATGAGGGGAAGTGATGGAAAGATGAATTTCAGTGAGCAGACTGGGAGAAATAGAGGTAGAGTCTGGAAAGAACCTATGGAGAGAATAATGAATATGAGGAGAATGAGGGGATCAAAAGGTGGAAGCAGGAGTTCGAGTTGGTGGAAGGCCAGTTGAGGGGGTCACCTGGGAGGAGGTGGTGAAGGCAAAATCGGAGAAATGAAAGAGAAAGGCGGGCGGGCCCGCAGGTGAGTGTTGTGATGATTATTGCAAGTGGAGAGATAGGATTGGGGTGGTGATGATCGGAGTTGTGTCAGAGGAGTGGTGATGGAGGAGGGATGCCAGAGGAGTGGGCAGTGTGGTAGTCCCAATTTTTAAAGGAAAGGGCTTCACTGAGCGGTGGCGCATATAGGGGTGCGAAGTTGTTGGAGCATGCAAGTGAAAACTGTGGAGAGGGTTTTAGAAAATAGGATTCGGAAGGACAGTGTGAAAGTGGATGAAGATGCAATTTGGGTTATGCCAGGGAAGCGGAACAATAGATGCAGTGTAGATTTTGAGATGGGGGCAAAGAGGAATACGAGTAAGGAAGGAAGTTGTATATGTGTTTTGTGAATTTGGAGAAGGCATTTGATAGGTAGAGATAGAGTACCGAGAAAGTGATAGAGTGGCATGATGAAGAGAGGGATACAAAGAATGGTAGAGCTGTGAGAGTGGTGTATGAAGAATCAAAGACAGAGGTAGAGTGGGATTTTGATTTGTCTGAGGAGTCGAGGTGAAGGTGGGTATGAATCAGGTTTCTGTGCTTTCGCCGTTGGTTTTTGCAATTGTGGATGACGGCGTTATAGTGAGGAAAAGAGGGTTTGATGAGTGAGATGTATGTGATGGACTGAGGGGAGAAAACCGCAATTTTTGGAAACTGGATGGAAGGCTTTGAGAGTTAAGGTTTGAAGGCTAAACCGTGGAAGACAACGTGTGTTGGTGACGTGGTGGAGAGGGAGGTGGTCGTGAGCAAGGTAGACCCATGTGGCATGTGGTGTGTGGGAAGGAATTTTGGGAATTTCAAAACAAGCCACTATTGTAGCGTGGAGAGGACATCCAAAGAAGACTTGAAAGAAGCAGTCGGATGGGAGGAGATGGAGAGTAGGGGGTTGGTTTGGGGGGAGGGTGGCGATGCATTGAAGAGGGGTGAAGGGAAGGGGGGTAAGGGGGTGAGGTGAATCCGGCCACCCCCGTTCACAGGGACAAAATGGATTGAAAACTTTTCGCGTTTTACTACTACTACTACGTATGCGTGAGTGGGGTAGTAATTAATGAGATTATTAAAAAACACAATTGATAATTCAAGACATGTTAATTCTTACCACTGTTATTTCTGCTTGATGTAGGTCTCTACGCTACTCGTGAAAACTAGGTCGGTGTAACTGAATGGTTTCCCAGCATTGCTTGACAATGTTCAACAATTCTCGAGGACACGAATCTGCAGAGGAAAAGGAAGTCTCTGAATAAAACATAAATAAGAAATTAGAAAAACATCATGTCTGATTGTTTACACACCAATGTGTTTGAAGGATATTCTAATTTGAATTCCTTTTGCAATATATTGGTTAAAAAGTTTCAACTGTGGAAAGAAAAGAACTGAAAATGCTCTTCAGATTTAAAAAACAAATACATTCAGTCCTCGACCGCTTATGTCGCCTGCCGTCGTGGTTTGGAATGAGATTGAGGCCAACATGACCTTGACTTGATATGGACCTTTGACCCTCATAAACAAATGAGGTTGCTGTAAACTCCATAAACCAAGTTGGTTCCAATTGATTTGCTATTGATGTCAATTTTACATTTTCAGCTATTTTACACTGACCTCACATGACCTGGGACCTGTAGTGACTTTGGACCTCATAAACAAATGAGGGAATCACATGTGCCACCACGACTCAATGTTGGTTCCAATTGACTTCAAATTTTGAAATGAGGTCAATTTTACATTTCAGAAGATTTTACAACTGACCTCACTGACCTTTGACCTTAGTATGTGACCTTTGACCTCATCAGCAATGATGGATCCCATGTTGCCATCTACGACTTAAGTTGGTTTAAATCCATCAAAGTATGCGGAATGATTTACTAGCACATGTTAACCCTTTTTCACAACAACATGACATCAACAAACAGACATCAACAGACATCAACAGTGGACAAAGTATCCCTAGCGTCTTTTCATTAGGCAGGCGAACAAAAATCCAGGCTTCCATATTAAACAGTTATCTATAAAAAACTTTTACTTTCAATACCATTGTTGAGGCAATATTTTTACGTACAAGAGATTTTGCAGATTTGGCACCATACAGTATTTTCTCCAATACTGTTAAGACACTATCAGTGATTTGAAAAATATTTGAAAATTTGCAGGAATAGGAATAGTTCAAAGTGAAGGATAAGGATAAGGCTGTTAGAATTCTCATAAGTTACCTTTTCCAGCTGTAGAAATTGACAGAAAAGGAAAGAGAAAACGGCCAGTGTGCCAGAATACGATTCTCCATTCATTACGTTGTGTAGTAAGTGTCTGTACGATTAGAGACAGTAATGACTCAAATCTCCGATTCTGTCATCATTAGGTTGATGCGGTCTATCATTTGACAGGATATCGTTTAGCGATCCTGCTTTTCCAAACATGCAAAAATCTGATTTTTGATGATGTTTTTTTCGATTTGGGCTTGATTTATCAAATCACTGATAGTGTCTTTTAATTGTCTCAGCTTGCAAAATTCTGCTCCATGGTTCCATTTATAAACAGACATTTTTGAATATTTGTGCAATTTGCATTTGTAGCTCAATAGTCAAAAGATGACAAAAATAAACACTTTGCAAAAAAATTAAAATACTGCAAAAATTCCTTATACAGTGATTAACAATGCTACAAAGAGAAAAAACACAAACAAATTTACCTTCCCTTCTTTTTCAAGACACACTCTATAATGTCTGGATTATTCATTTGTCAAATGGTGACAATCGTGTGAGCAACTCCCAGAGGACCTGGAAATAATGTAAACCAAACTTGAGTAAGTCCATTCATGCTTCCACAGTGACTTAATTTCTAATCAACAACCAATACTTTTTAAATATGGGCATACGGCAATATTTCACATAAGTATAACTTTTCCAGATGGCGCAAATGGGCGCAACGGGAAATTTTGCACAAGGACCATAGACAAAAGAGTAGGTCACAGTAAGGCTTACTGACCTGGGTGGCAAACTCAAACAAAATGGCATGGATAACCCGGATGGACCCGGGTTAACACGGGTCAACCAGGGTTGAGTAAGCTTGTCAGTCTGTTCACAACTAGTGCAACGAATTAGGATTGGCAAACAGTGAACGTTCTCGTACGAATGAACTGTGACCTCCTATGTGCTGCTTAAACCTAACATGGCGATGTGGAGAACAACAAGCGACAGTGGGTGGTGATGAAATATAGCCAAAAAAACGGCACAGGTGCCAGAAGCCGTAGAAAGTTGGCTTGCATAAGGCTGGCAATGATCAAACATGCCTTGTCAGTCGATACCAGGAGCTTATGTTGTCGTAACGCTGAGTGCGGGCCGGTTTGATGTTTTCGCTGTTTGTACTTAGTAGCTAAAGATAGGACACAGTGGGGTTACCTACTTCTGGTAACCCGGGTCGAAACAGAGATTTCTGTTCACACTAGCTAGACCCGTTTGTCGATATGCGGAGAGGGACCCGGGTTAACCCCTTCCCTACCAGGGTTTGAAATTTTCGACCTGGGTTGGTTTTTAATCCTGTTTTTTTTCTGTTCTACACTACACTGGCCCGCCGCCACTTGGGTTTAACCCGGGTCGTGGGTGAAATGAGCTACAGTCGTGAACGCAACCTAAGTACAAGTTTTGCAACCCAACTATGTTAAAATATCTACAGGGTTGTTTCAACTCACACAGCAAACGGAAAATAAGGTGTCCGTGTGATGTGTCGTTATACATGCTTCCTGCCATGATCTTGGTGCAGCCATGGTATGACCCCACCACTGTCGGGTGAGCATTATTGTGTGGTTGTGTCAATTCGCTTCGCTGTTCCAAAATCGCAAAGCTGTATAATGAGGCAAAATGTTGAGAAAGTAGGGGATTCCTACTTCATTACTGTAAACCAGATTGCTTTTCAAATTTATTTGCAAAAACAAAATTGTTAATCACAAAAATACCATTACTGGAGGATTTATTCTTACATTTAATCATGCATTCACAGGTTTCTAAGAAAACTTGAAACATTTTTAGTTTTTAAATTAGGGTTGTTTGTCTCGGTCGGATTTTTGTATTGTCGACAATCGTCAAATCTCAAGATCCGACGTTGACAAGGTGTCGCCAAAAAGTTACATGAACGAGTTTTACGTTCACATAGAGTTCGCCATGTTCATGTTTGGCATTGTACACGACGCGAGTCACGCACGTGTACTACTGTAAGCGCATGGGCCTATTGTAGTGAGTGAAACGGAAAAAAATTCAGCACAGAACATCGCATGGACCGCACGCAAAATAAGCTTTTATTCCAACCATATTGTCTTAAAATGATATGACATGAGTAACGGGTTTGAAAATCTTACATTTACCGTACAAATATGTAAGATTTTTGAGCTGCAAAATAAGTTACTGCGGCCGTACCTGTAAATTTACGCAGTAGTGTTACTCTTTTTCATTAAGTTTCGATTGACATTATTCAAGACTTCCGATTATTGCAGAAAGTCGGCTCGGCTCATGAGTCAGTCGGGAGTCACATGCGACTTACGTCATAAGTTAAAAGGGATTTCCAAAGGGTAGCGATATTTCGCGATTGATCCGGCAATGTTCGATTGAGTTCGGCTACGTCATACAGGGATTTCCCCCTCCTTAGCACACATGCGCAGTGGTAACTGGGATTTGTTTTGCAAAAAAAAGGATGGCGACGCCGACGCCCGCTTAAAAATAGATTGAAAAAATAAAAAACTTGGGTTGAGGCAATCGCACTAAATATCGGCGAGTTGGTTTAAGCATAATATAAGGTAGTTTAAACTAGATTTTATCGGACAATCAGTCCTATGCTGTCGACAGCAAGAATAAATGCATGTCGAAACAATTATGTCGACAAAGCTCTTGGCGACAAACAAACCAGTTTAACATGTACAGTTGATTAGATTAAACTTGGATGACATGCTACCTTTATGTTGGTAATTTTTTTTTTTTCTTTCATTGTTGATGAAACTCTTGGGTCAGCCAGCAGAATTTTTTTTTATTTTGTGCAATTGACATAAAAAAATTTGAGTAGGCAGCCGGTTTTTAGGGTCAGTGGGTTATGGCAAACAAACAATTTTTTTATGCTTAGCAAAATCGAGTCATTTACCTTGCTCATGTCATCACAATTCATTTCACCTTAAATTGGTGGGATGTCAGTGCATATTTTTAGGTAGTGCAATATGGAAACACCCCACATACAACAGGGGGGGGGGGGGTGGTGGGGAGGAAATGCCACATATAAAGAAACAGAACGTCATCAACTTCGGCGTAACCCGAGTGCTAGTATTATTCAAAGGACTTAAGGGAAGATCTGCACCAAAAATTGATTTTTTATGACGATGGTATGAACTTCATATTTGGTTCCTAGGATACTTGGGTGAACAAAAAAACAAAAATAAAAAAAAATCACTTAATTTGCCATATGTAATTGGTGGCATCTGGCTTTTAGGTGTCGGAGTTCAAAAGAGTTAATCTCCAACAGTATACATGCTAGAAGCCTAATTATTTTTAAATAAAGATAAAAAGGTAAACTACAACGTATGGGAGTGAGTTTTTTATTTTGAAATTTAAAAAAAAAAAAAAGCAACAAGCCAAAAAATGTATTTGAAGAGGTAAAAGCGAAATTGTGAAATAAGCATTTTAGTGAGAAAAACAAGTATTTTAATTATTATGCAAATTAGGTCAGTAATGATAACTTCTGACAAACGTTAGCAACGCATTGAATCTATTATTAAATTAATGTCACTTAGTCACAATGATCGCACACTACTTTCGAGATTGATTTTTTAAAGAAGATATTTTTACAATCGCCGCTTGAAAACAATAAAATACATAGTATTTTCACAGCTAGGACAAAATAAACAAACATACAATATTCATGACAAATCGTTGCACAGAGCATTTAATTGCTATAACCTTTGGACGGAAGGTCCGATTTGAGTGAGGAAAAAAGCATTTGGGCAAAAAATTGCTCTTTTATTTAAAAAACAACAATTAGATAAGTGATATATTTGTATGTTTTTGGTGGCAGATCTTCCCTTAACGGTAGGAGGCGCTTTTACGCATATCGGACGGTCACACACAGACTTTTGCTTACGGACTTGAGGCCTGGTCACGAATATTTAAATCAAATGACCGTTATTGGAAAATTACCTATTTTGCAGCGGGGTTAATCCACTAACCCCGACAGATTTTGAAGTCAATAATTTTATCATTAAATATCATGATTATTACTAAGAGGTATTGAACTAACAGTTTAAATGTGATTTTGCAATGTCAATGGGACGAGGCTGCCGTAGAAATACATGTCAAGAATTCCCTAAATATGTTGGAAATCCCCAAGGCCCAAATCGAGCAAATCGTGTCCGACCCCCCATGCAATAAACAGCTGGCTGAAAGTTTATTGATGATGTCAAAAGGAGAAGTTCAATATCAACGGCAACAAAGTTTTGACAACTGATTTTTTTTTTTTTTTTTTTTTTTTTTTTTTTTACTTTTTGGAAATTTTAGAAAAGTTCATGCAGGCAAATATGATTTTTCTTAAAATCTAGATTTACACCGATCTCTATGGAAAATGGGGCATATTAGAGAGTGCTGTATCATACAAATCATGACCTTTGTAGGCCTATATGGCAAGATTCCCACAATAGATTCTGGATATTTACAGGGCAAATATCTCTGGCCATGTCTGTAAACTTATGTCACACAAGATGTTTGAAAGTCTAATTATTACGACCAAAACAAGAAAAAAGAAAAACTTTCAACGGCGACACCTTTTGACAACTAATTGGGTTATTTACCACTGACTTCACTGTGTAAAATTTTATTCAAATTCCTGTGGGCAACTTATGAGTTTCGTTAAATATCTAGTTTACACGTTCTTCAGGGGGAAATTGACATAATTATAGAGGTGCCTATAAACATACAAATCCTTGACTTTGTAGGCAATATGACAGCTTCCCGCAATGGATTTTTCTGATTTTTGCAGAGATAATAGCACTTGGATGTCTCTTACTTATATCAGTTCTCAAAAATTGTGTCGCCACTCCTTATAATTGCTCCAAAAATTAAAAGAGACAATTTGATGGGGGTTCAAACAGTGTGGTAGAGTTGTCAAATTTGTGTCACCTCTATGTAAAGGTGTTGCTAAAAAAATAAGAGAGACAATTTGTATGGTCTATCCTCAGAATTAAATCAGATATGTATGTTTCTGAGTAAAAGATTGGCAATCTATTAAAATGCTAGCGGGCATGCAGAGAAAAGCTATATGAGACCATAACCAAACTCAAGCAAACGAACATATTTTAGTATCGCGTCCATTTTGCTACAACAAAACCGACAAAAGCAAGAGACAATAAGGTTTATGAGCATGTGTGTGAAGTCCGTCACATTGGAATTTTCATCCAATTAAATGTTTGGGGATTAAGTCTCTATGAACACACTTTCCTTCTGCTGTGCAAGTAGTTCATCTGAAACAAAACCCAAGTGCTGATCAACCATCTACAACTCTTCCAGTTGATAAGGCATTAAAAAGAAAAAACACACACTCTAGTGTATGGTAATATTTCATGATTTTCCCATCGTCATGCAACTTCAAAATAAATAACAGCATTCACCGACAGCCAATCTGTATCGGCGTTACGGTTATGAATTGGGAATAAAGGTTTTGACCTTGAGGTCACCAAGGTTAATTGAGGTCACCAAGGTCACATGAGGTCATTAACACGTGGGACACCTATACCCAAACAAGGACCCAATGTCTCCAAGTGTCAATGTTGACCTCTGTGCAAAACGACCACGCACCTTGATAAATATGCACCTTTGGGCATGACCTTCTATTACCTCTCCCGCTGGAGATGACTTTGATCCCATTGGTGAGCAAGGGTTAAACACACCATGCCAGGATATTCACAGTCCATTACCTGCAACGAGTGCATGGAAACTGTGTACCTGTATTTGGAAACAGTGGGCAATTATGTTTAGGGTAACATTGGGCGGTAACATATCTAACCAAAACACAAGACACTACCCAAATTTATCCCTGTGTGCCCTCTCGCAGACGACCCAAACACCACACATGCGGAACAGATACTTTCATTTCATTTGATATTAATTTCTTCGGCTTCGCCACCACCAGCTATGGGAAAAGTTTTTACGGAAGACTTAAATGGCCGCAACAAATGGGTGGGGGTCAGCCAGATGACGTAAATAAATTAGACTATTAACGCTGACAATTTGTTGGTCAAGTTGCTGGAGAAGTTATGGGTTGAGTCGGGCAACTGTGTTTAGGGTTAAAATTTGATTTTTAACATTTGGGTCAAACATTTTTACCACGAAGGATACCATGATAGACACACTACCAAGCAATCCCAGGTACCCTCTTGAGAGGACACAGAAGCAGGCAAAAAGTGGAGAGAAAGACATTCATGCTAATTTGACTTAACCGTTCTCCTTTCTTTTCGCCTTTAAAGCAATAACAGCACATTGTTTTAAGAGCGACCCCCAATTTTTGGAGATTTGAGATTTTGCACAGCTGAATGGAATTGACTATTGACCATACCTGGAATAGTAGGAGCTCAAAATTTCTCTATGTGTCGCAAAGAAAGGAATTTTGAATTAGAATAATAATATCAGGAGACCTCCAATAATAATTCAAACGTCTGGCTGCTGGAAACGTCCGTCCAATATGAAATAGCCGCGGAAAATACCTATGTACGTTATCTAAGCGCATCATCAGTTGTTCAGTCGGTTCAGGCAAGTCAATGTAGAGATCATTTTCGTGAGCGTGGTGGGTGGTAACAATATTTCATCATGGACGGACATAAAGTGGCTTTCATCGCCATTAAAATTACAACGGATCCCGATTCTAATTACAAAATCAACTTTTTATGACAAATACACATTTTTGGTATTACCACTCGCAAGGTTTAGTGTATGAAACAATTACCAACAAAAAACTGGGCAGAAATCTAAACATTTTGAAAATTGTGGCACTCGTTCAAAAATGTGCTGTTATTGCTTTAACCTGGGTAGGGGTAGACAGTGCGACACAGACCTACGAGAGTTAAAGAGACCCACATAACACAACACAAAAGAAAGACCCATACAGACCTTTCAAGAGAGACAGCTCTCACCAACTGCCACAGATCGAAAGAAGAAAGATACCCTTATGTCAATGACCTATGTTTCACTGCAGGAAGAGTAAGCTAACACGAATCCAAACACAAATTTATGTTCACTGCTGAGGGAAGAAGCTGTTAAAAGACACCCTAAACCACAGACCAAACATCTTGTAGCCCATTAATAACATCATGAATGGCCATAAATGAGCTAATAAAACCAAAAACAACATGTTTCAATGTCCATGTGAATATATAAAAAAGAAGGGCAGTATTATATCAACCCTGCACCCTCAAATTATGCTGGTTTTTTTGTTTGGTTTATATGTTTTTACCAAGTTACTATATTCACTTCAGTGTGAAATCAGTGGTTGGGAAGCCATTCCTTACAAAATAAAGCAATTTGACAAATTTTATGTGCATAATCCCATGTCACATTTGTATACTTATTTGAAAAAAAGGACTATTCCAATTGGCCTGATGACTAACACAATCTGAATGTGAGAAGAAAAATTTGGTGCCTTACAATCTCGGGCTGGTATCTGGTTTTTATAGGGGTCGGAAGCTAATTTAGACTTGGTTTTAAACAAGGTTAGTCCTACATGACTTGGACCATTTTTTTACTCTGAAAATGTGCTGTAACGGGTGTGAAAAAGTCCTCTCGTTTAGGCCCAACTATGAGGAATTTTCTCACCTGTTTACAGCACATTTTCACAGTACTTGAATGGAAAAAGGTCCACTCATGTAGGACTAACTCTGGTTTAAACCCTTTCAGAAAATTCCTCCAGCCGTGTGTCAGGCGAAAGCAGATTTTCTTCACAAACAGCATACCTGGGAAACACTTGACGGATCCCATTGAATAAACAATTCAGCATTAAATGGTTTGCTGTCGTCAGCCAGATAATCCAGTAAGTTTCCATTGGGTGCAAAACTCGGTACTATGGCAAAGTTAGGTGGTAGGATACCCATAAAACTCAATGATGTTGGGATGACTTCAGGAGCTCCAGGGACATGGCCTAAAAGGAAAAACAGTTAAAGGTGCAATGATAGATTTCATATACCCATTTTGGTTACAGGTATGTCCTAAAAAAAGAGCCACAATTTTTATTGATGTAAGTTTCCATAAAACCAGAGCATCAATGATTGCGTAAGCCTAGAATATGATGCCATTCAAAGAC
>JAMKCH010085281.1:0-96373 GCA_023653785.1 Ophioderma brevispina
GGCGTGTGCATCAATTATTGGATTAACCCCGTTTCAAACAAAAGAATATTCTACAGATCAGAGTGAATGTTTAATCATGCATTGAACTAATCAATATATTAATTTCAGTGAAAGCAAACCAAAAAGGAAAATTATCATGTTTGTGTGGTGGGTGAACTGATGGACTCACTCCAGGGGGACATAGTTATGAAATTTACGGAAATTTGGGGAATTGGACTGCTGAAACTATTGTAACGTTTACAAGTCTGTTGAAGGGACAAATGGTGGGACACTTTCTAATGTGGAGGGACACTCTTTCCCTTCCCCTATTCCCCACTGCCTCCATGGAGGAATATGATGAAGAAGCAGTGTTAAAAAACAAAGAGCAATAAGGAAAGGATGGCTGTGTTCAAAGTCTCAGTTTTACCTTTCAACAAGGGTGTTTTTATGGTTCGAACCTTACTGCTGAAACCTGGAGTAAAGCTGAGACAACAAGACTGTTTGGAATTGAACTTCCCAATGCTACATTATTATTAGCAATTGTTTACATGTGAAGTTATAATTATGTTTTATCACAAGAGTAAGCACTTTTATACTTACTTTTTTTTAATTTTAATTCATAATACATGTCCTTGATGTGATTTTCAATGGCAACTTTGTTGATATCAGATAGCCGAAACTGGCCCAAAAGGTTTTTCGACTGTCCCAGCCTAATAGCCATAACTCCTCAACCAGCCCCCAAATTCCCAACTAAAAATCTCATGAAAGCTGGAACACTCCCAAAAACTGTAAAACTCCAGTTGAGATGAACTGAAATTTTTGACCAAAAAATTATTTTGATCGTATAGTTTTTTTTTGGGGGGACACACACTCTGTAGACATCCCTGAAAAGAGACCGCAGGGGTGTAGACACAAATGACAGGCGACATGCATGCATGCATAGTATAGACTGGATTAATAGTTGTGGTATTATATTAGGAGTAGCGCAGCGGACGGTGGCAGTAGTAGTGGTAGTGGTAGTCAGAGTAGTAGGCAGAGCGGCAGCGGGCGGCGAGCGGCGGCAGTGGCATTGGTAGTAGTATTGGTAGTGGTAGTAGTAGTCGTAGCAAGTAGCGGCAGCGGCGCCGGGCGGCGGAGGCGGCGGTGGCGGTGGTGGTGGTGGTGGTAGTAGGAGTAGGAGTAAGAGTAGGAGTATAATGCGGACTATAATTACTACTTTTCACCGCTGTATAAGGAGATATGATCCGGCAGGATTTCATCATAGTCCGGGCTCCAGACAACAACGGAATAAGCGTGAAAATAATGTTTCACGTGAAGAGTCAACTGAATCGAATTGCCCTATTGTTCACCAGTAAGGCGGACTATCTCCTGCACGCCGGTGTGAAGCAACTTTAGTTTCCGGTGGGAGCCATAGGTCCGGTATCCTTATGACACCCCCATTTACAGACTTCTGTTTTTTGTTACTCTTCCCATTGCTATGTAGATTCAACTCATCGTGTCACCAAGGAAAAGTTTTTGGACAGCGTCCGGATTAGTTGGGAGAGGAGGCAGTAAAAGAAAATTTGTGGTCCGATCACCTGTTTCATCATACACGAAAACCTTAGAATACTCCGGCCTTTCATTTTTGGCATCATGTTGTCCAAAGAGAGTGTCAAAGTCCTTGTGTGTTTCTTCTAGCCAACACGGGCCTCAAAACTAACATTCACCTCGCCTGTTGAATACCACTGAAGCAACTACGATTAGTCAGAATTTCCTGCCTGTACATGCTTACCTTTACTTGAAATGCTTTCATGAAGCATAGAATTGATTTCTCTGCTATCGGACTGCATGTTTCAAAATTTTAACGTGGGAATTTTAATTTCAACCCCTGCACATGTCCCTCATTCAATGGCCCATAACCTTCTGTCTTGAAAGTAAACTAGAGGTGGACACGATGGGTGGTGAATCTACTATAATATGCAGTATATAACACAGTAATACATTAACAATTTTGTAATTGGTCTCCCCCTCATTAGATTTTTTGAACCGCGTTAAAAATAGTGTGCCGCAACTGATCATTTGCCGACACAATTTCCAAATTTTCAGACTAAATTTTATCGGGCCGTGAAGCCGAACTAAATGCAAATGCATCCTGTACAACAAGTATAGCGAGACAAATCCACACGTATTGGATGAAAATACCAAAACGATTAATCTGGAATTATATTAGTACACAAACCCTCAAGTTTTTCCGCGTCACTGACCATTTTGCAATTCTTACTTACTGGTATCTGAAAGGGAGTCTAACTTTAGTCCTGGATTTATCCAGGGTTGGTCCTACATGAGTGGACCTTTTTTTTCTTCCACATACTCTGAAAATGTGCTTAAACATGTGAGAAACTTCCTCATGGATGGCCCTCCCGTCCCATCCATAAGGAATTTCTCACCGGTTACTGAAACTTTCACTTTATTTTTGAAAGGAGAAAAGGTTCATCATGTAGGACTAACCCTGGTTTAAACCCTAAAGTTTAGCTCCCGTTCAGAATCCCGGCCAATGTGTTTTGAAACCATTTGCGTAGCTTCTCAGAAAAAAAAAACCACTCTTACCATTTCAAAGGGTTTTTGATTTTTAAAAAATAGGAACCGTATTAAAGGTTATTTTGTCGAAAAAAAAATAAGGATTAAAAAAGTAATAGTTTTTGTACTACTTACAACGTATGGTTACGAAGATAAAGACAAAAATGGTCTGAATGTCAAGGTCATACGAAGGGGTTAAATCTGAAATACTGCTACTGCTCCGATTTCGTTAAAAATGGCTCAGTATTATTCTTTCCTCAGACTGCCCCAGAACATTTTGCACCCTCTATATAATTTTAAAATTCGGAGATCATAGAGGTCAATGGGGTTGACCCATTGTTTGTCACTTATCTCGATAAATAAATAAAAATGAGTGTCAACTAGTTTTTGTTGCAATCCCTGTGAAAGGCAACACTTTGAAACATTTGCATGAAAGTTCATCTTACTTGGTAACTGCAGTGTTTGAAATATTAAGCTTGTGATCTCAATACAAGGAAATATTTACCATCCTATTTTCAGCTGTCCATTACTACAGCTTTCATCAGCGGAATGACCCGATTTGACCTTAATGTGGCCATCAATAATCGTCGGTAGCGACACAGCGCCCCCCGTCTTTGTTGAGAGATGGTTTGTTGGACCTGATGTAAATAGTATAGCTTCTTTCACTCCTCTTTTAAAGTAGCGAGGTTCCCTCTCTCTCAACAAGCGCGGGGGGCGCCTACCGACTTCCTAATGGTCTATGACTCGATATATTTATCGCCACATTCAGGTCAAATCGGGTCATTCCGCTGATGAAAGCTTTAGTCTGGACAGCTGAAAATTTCGGAGGTAATATTTTCTTGTAGTGAAGATCAAAAGCTTAATATTTCAACATACGTGTACCAATCAGCATGACTTTCATGCAAATATTCGAAGTGAATACGGCAAGGATTGCTTAACTAACATCAGACATTTGGAAAAAAAAAACGGGAAAAAGATCGCCCGGTATCGCAACCATCCTGGTTTCAGTCTACACATTGTAAACATCATAACGTAACCCCGGTAAGCTTACGCCTGTCCATATACTGTCAAAGGGAAGAAAGCGGATAACATCTTACGCAGGGCAGAAAGAGCTTTACTTATGTACGAGTTGGCCAAATTGTTAACAAAATCAATGATTTAAATCAAAAAAAGATCGTCTTGAAACTGTTTATTTTCGCGGAACAGTTGGTCCTAGCAACGTAAATAGGCGGAAGTTAAGTCCCGCACTGGCAAAGGTCACAGGTCAAAGACAAACGAGGTGTCCAAAACACAGCAGCAAAAACAAATTTATCCGCTTGTTGGGTGTTCAATAATCCCCGGGTTTTTTAGGTGAATGTTAAAAAACAGATAAGTGATTTATTTTTTACACTCAACCTCAAACACTGTTTTTTTATTTATTTCACTGCCTCTGAGGCGGTCCTGATTTAAGCTGAACCTTTGTTAGTCGTTAAAGTGCAACTGCATGCATAACTTCTATAGCCTAAAATGATAGTCTGTCTGTCTGTCTGTCTGTCCGCTAATGCGTTTCTTATCCTTTGACAGATGGGCCGATATTTGACAAAAGGTCGGGGAGGGCAGTCTGATCTTTGTTTGCAAGATTTCAGAGTGACTGGTCAAAGGTCATCTAGATGTCAATTTGCATAGAAATGCCCTATGATCACCAAATTTGGTCAAAAGGATCGCTGACCTAAGCACAGAACAAATCTGAGGTCAAAGGTCACACACATGGTCAAAGGTCACAGGGGGATTTGCGCTAGTTAAATCTATAATTGAGACATAATATTTTCTCCTTGGAGCTGACCATGGCAAATGTTCCTTTTGAAAATATTGTCCTGTATTCTTTCTTGCGTGTGTGTGTGTGTTCCATAAAACCGTCATACCTAATACAAAAATATGGAACCTTTTTCCATTTTCCCAGTGGTGTATATACAGCAATGAGAAGAATGGTATTCATTCAAGCAACCCCACAATTGACCCTTTAGATGAAAAGGTAAACATCACTCTACATGGACTTGAACCAGGGTCGAAGGTAACACTCAGGTCACAACTTGACGAACAAGAAATAAGGTTCGAGGCCTATGCACACTATCAAGCAGATGAGAATGGTAAAATTTCATTGACAGAAAATAACTCACTTGGCGGGAGTTTTACAGGTAACAAAGTAATTCTTTGGTAAAACATTATTGACTACCATAAGCGTATAATATAAACTAGAATTTCGCCGTTCTCGGCTTTCACGCTCGCTATATTCAAAAATTAAGTTGTAGGCCGCTCCATACCAAACTTACCATTTTACACACATACATACACACAGACACACACAACTGATTGCAAAGTGGTCCTGCCAGCCATGCTGGCTGCCCACAAAACACTGATTTGATATTGTATGAATTCTTTTAGGAGTTGAACCTATGGGAATGTTTTGGAGTATGCAACCCTCGCCAGGCCAAAGACCAGGGCTACGATACGAAAAGAAAGATGTCAGCACTCTCATGAATGTAAGGTTATCCGTCTACAATGATCATGTAAATACAGAGGCTTTCAGAAGGTTGGAACCTTTGGCTAAAACTGTGGTTCAGAAAACGTATATGGGACCAGACGTTGAACGTCAAAAAGTCCACCATGGACGTATTCGTGGAATGCTATACAAGCCCAAAGGTATGTTTTTACGATTTACTGTTTCAACAATTCTTTGGGAAGAGTATTAAAATTCTATAGGAAACAATTGGTTTTATTATGACCTTAAACTAACAAATACCCTAACCCTAAGCCCACAAATAAAAACGAATTTGTTACATGTAGAACTTCGGTGGGGTCCATATGGAACTATTGCCCATTTTTCGTCCCATATCGTGCTTGTGTTTTGCATGAAAAAGAGTGCAAAATTTCAATTGCCATCTGCAATTGACCCCCATTTTTGTCATCCTGACTTTTAGTAATGTCAGAGATTGAAAAAGTGCTTCTTTTCATAGCATAAAAATTAAAAAAATAAATAAAAATTAAAATGCAAGAGAAAAATGGAATTCCTCCAATGCGATTTTGGATGATGCAATGTGTGTTTACATATTCACAGACATTTTTAGAAAACCCACTATTAATATATGGTGCAAGTTAAAGATTGCAACATATAGGTAATTTCCAATGACGTCATCATTGAATTTTTCTACTGGATAATGTAATATGATGTAGTGCCTATCTTTAGAGATCGCCAGTAGTTTTGATCTGCAGAGTTGCTCTGAGCAGTTCCTAACAGGATTTATATACGTTTTCCTGCCACATCAGTTAAGTAAGCTGTTGTCTACTGTTGCCTTTTAAAGCTTAAAGAGCTTCTGTTTTGGAATCAAAACAATTCCCTTTGTGGTCCTAAAGTGGACATCTGTGACATGGCTTGGTGGAAATATTTGGCATCCTGGTTTGTTATACTGCTGAAGTGTTGTTTCGTCGAGGGATCTATAGAACCCCGTCGTCTTGAGCTACTAACAAATCGTGTTTTTGCATATACAGAATGTTGTCAACATATACTAATCAATATTTGAAATACCTTGTCTCAAATGTCCACGTAGAAAGTCACAATAGTGGTGTTTGGTGTGTATTCTCGTAGGATCGTCATGCTAAAATTTATTTTGTTGCTGTTGGGTTTCAATAGGGTCTAAACTGTCAGAAAATGATGGTATATATTTTTCCCCTTCTTCAAGGGGGAAAATATATACTTTTTCTAATCCTTATAAGGAGGCGAATATGTTAATGTACATTGAAATCACAATTTGACTCGATTTAAAATTTGTCCCTGTATTAACATTTTCCCTCTTTGAAGAAGGAGCAGCAGTCCGAAAATTTGCACGCCATCATTTTCTGAAAACGTGGTCCCTATTAATTGAAAAACAGGAAGAAAATCAATTTTAGCACACATTGACATACCAAACCACACTACAACTTGTGTGATAACATTCCGGGTCCGGAATCGTCATTTTACCACAGTGTCCTCTAGTAGTACTGTTATAGAACACATGCAGGTTTGTTTCATCAAAACGAAAAAAAAGTTTTGGAATTAAGCAGCTTAGGTGACTATCTTTAATATTAGCTGACTATTTTTTTAACTTTAATTGATAACGAAAAGAATATATTTCAAAATCGCTAAAGCTGTTCCTTGGACCGAGTGAAAGAACTGCTGCCCCATTATAGCCTATTTATTATGTATTTGCAGCGATAAACAGATTCAGAATGATTTGTCAATTTTATTGATTTACTGTGAAAATTCACAATATTCACAGGTATACCAAAACAATTAATGCGCGTCCTTTTGACACAGGTCCTGGTCCATTTCCAGCCATTGTAGATATTTTTGGTGCAAGAGGTGGCATCCATGACTTCCGATCAGCCCTTCTTGCTTCAAGAGGATTTGTTTCATATACTTTGCCATACTTTGCATTTGAAGATCTACCCATAACATTGGCTAACATCCAGTTAGAGTATTTTGAGGTAAGTTTTTCAGTAGGAACTTGCTTTAATTGTTATGTTGCTCAGGGTCCGTTCCCGAAACTCAGTCGTAAAGCTACGTGTATACTATGTCATGCCTGAGTGGACCCATTTGTCCAAAGCACTGTGTAACTGGTATGAAAAGGTCTGTTATGTGGGACATACGCATGAGTTAGTATACACGCAGGGTTACGCACGAGTTTGGGGAACGGGCCCCAGGATCGTAACGGCAGCCAAGGGATTTGATGCATCCCAAATTCACCAAAAGGTACAATTTTCGAGACACATGGTAGTGTGTCGCACCAAGTTTTAAAAATAACTAAGGACAAAGAAATTCATTATTACAAGCGACATACACCGTGAGTATATCAACAGAAAGAAATTTCATTTTGTATAAAGGTTCTGTAATACTGTTTTTTCTGTTCTTCAGGAAGCAATTGATTGGCTACTGTCCCAAAGTTTTGTCTTGCCAGGAGGTGTAGGAACTATAGGTGTGTCACTTGGAGGTGAACTCTCATTACTAATGGCCACTTATTTCCCTGATAAGGTGAGGATTAACACGGTGTATGAAGCATTTTACATCCGAAAGTATAAAGTAAAAATACTGTGTTATCACCTCATGTTTGAGCCAAGGTGATCTACTTCATGTGAAATTTTAACTGTTAGCGGCCAATGTTTATCATTCCAATGGGTTGTAGGATTTTTCTAACCTATATATAGGCTAAAATATGTCATTCAACTTTAATTTTACCCAAATGTAATTCCAAACATCAAATACAGTTTGATTGAATTCACTTTTAATAGAATTTCCAACATGCGCTAGGCACAGCCAGAAAGTTTGCTTGTCATGTGTCAGACTGGAAATTTTACAGATAAAGACAACTGGCCCATTGAGCGACAAAAACACCTCTTTACGTACATTTATTTGGCTATTTGGCCTACTAGTATTTTGGGCCATAAACGACCCAAAATGGTTCAAAACCAAGTATCCATCCAGTGTCTGAGTAGAAATTTTACCGGTCCGGGAAATTTAAAGACAATTGGCTTATTGAGAAAAAAACGGAGCTGACAAAATCTGCTCAGCAACAACGTGCGTAATTCGATCCGCAATTTGCGCAGTTTGTTTTCAGGGGTTCATCAGGGATTCCCTGGACTTTCCCTTTGTTTTCACCGCGATGAGAAGTAGGTACGCTTCTGCCTATACACTACTATTTTCTTGTCAGTTTTGTGACTTGATCTATCTTCATGGCTTCTGAAGATCATCGACAATTCTATCCCTAGGCCCTGGGCCCTTGGCACAGGATCGTCGCTCCGTGTACAGCGCTGCACTTTGTCAACATTGGGTTTGGCCTATGAAAGCGAACGCGAAACCCTAAGCAATGGAAACTTAATATAACACATTATCAAAACACATATTAAAAACCAAGTGTGTCCGTGTTACAAGTAAAAAACACAAGCTAACACAGTTCATTCAATTAATTAGGAACAACTCAGTCATTTGGGACCCGAATTCAACGGGGTTTGTTGTTTTGAAAAGCTAATAAACATTATAGGGAAGTAACATTAAACTTACGTCTCACGACTTGTTTTTATTGGAGATTGGTAGCCTGCGACTGGCATCCACCAGTCTTCAGCGCAGATCCGTGGTCATGTGACCGCTGGTAGCAGTGCGGTCACATGACTTGATGACAGAGTCATAGCAAGTTAGGAGAATGTGGCGGCCCTGGGCCCTGTTTAAGTTGCTATGCTCCTCTTGATATGTATTGCCTCTCGTACTCCTCTGCGGTACCAGCCTGTTTCCCGATCCAAAACTTTCATATTTTTTCCAATGGATGAATGGCCTTCGTTGATTGCATGTTCCTCGAAAGGAGAAGAAGGTCTTTTCTTAATGGACGGGCGCTTTCACCGTGACCCATATAAGAAGATGAGCAATCCGCGCACTTCAATGCATAGACTGCTCCAGACCTGTCAACTTTTCAGTAGGGTCTTTTGGAGTTTTGGTGCAACAAGAATTCTGTGGTTTAATGTGCGTGGTGATGTGATGTGGTACGAGCGTAACAGTCATTGGATACTCTCAGTGACCCCTTGGACGTAGGGAAAAGTCACGCTACCTTGGTTTGGACGGTCGGAGTTCTTGTTGCGACTGTTCCATTTATTGGTATTGTTGCGGCGATTGGCAATGTCCCATGCAGGCACTGTTCTTGTAACCACAGAATGCGAGAGATTTCCGGATTCCTGAGACTTCTTGTTCCCTTTCGTTGTCCTTAGTGACGATAGTATTGGCTCTGGGGACTAGAGTACGTACCACTCCCAGTTTATGTTGGAGAGGATGATGGGATAAGAAGTTAAGGTACTGGTTGGTGTGTGTGGGCTTACGATATACCTGAAAGCTGAGAGAGCCATCAGAATAGCGTGAGACAAAGACATCCAGCATGGCAAGTTGACCGTTCTCCTCGCTTTCCATGGTAAACTTGATAACTGGGTGCAGTGAGTTGAGATGGTTGGTGAATTTGTTAACTTCAGATTTATTGATTATCAATAGGGTATCGTCGACATACCTCCCCCAGAACCGTGGGGGTTAGGAAATGACGATAGTGCCTGCTCTTCAAAGTAGTAATAATACTTTTTAAATATGTATAAATAATATGCGTAGATGTTGTTTATTAGAGACCTAAAATTGGGGCGCTTTTAGGGTAAAGTTCTTTATGGGAGACTCTGTACGTTAACAGAAATTGATGCATTTTAAAAATATTTACGTGGAATAAACCTTGACATGTAGGTGATAGGGGATATAGGATGTCTGGGGATTTTAGGGCCATAGGTCATGTAGGGGTTGGCATTATAGCGGTCCACCCATATTCTTTGAACATAGTAATTATTGTGAAAGCCAAAACCATGAAAACAGCTGAAAACGTAACAACCTGTTTTCATGTGTGTATGTGTATACGTTGTGTGACTGCTAAAATTTACAAAACTACGTTCTTCTCATTCAGTGGTCATCTGGAATTCATTTTGGGTCACTGTTGCTCAGATAATACTTGGCATGTGGGTCATGTATGATTTACAGGGATTTGGGCCGATATTCATCTAGAGGTCGTTGGTGTCTTCTCATTGTTAAAACTGATAATAAGCAATATTTTTTCTTTCTTGTATTGTTTCTTTATAATCAGTTATCTCATTTTGTGATCTTAATTTTCTTTTCACTGTAGGTGAAAGCTGCAATCAGTATCAATGGAATACAGCTCACTTTTCACCGGGCTAAGCTACAAGGGTGAAGATTTCCCTTCGGCCATGCAAAACTAGTTAGTCATTATTACCAGACTTGAAGTACTCGAGTACGAATATTCGTACTCGATTACGAGTACAATTTGTATACTCGTACTCAGGCCAGTATCCAAACTGTTACGCTCGCACCACATTACCACGCACATTAAACCACAGAATTCCCTCTTGTTGCACCAAAAGACCCCACATATACTCAGGGTTTGTAAATTTTGCTGTACTCATACTCGTACTCAGGTCCAAATGCTCATACTCGTACTCAGGGTAAAGTACTCATACTCATACTCGTACTCATAAAAGTACTCATACTACAAGTCTGTTAATTACAGCCAGGTACTTCAAACAAGGGCGATAGGCAAGGCTTCTAATATGGCACCGAAATCTCAGGTTTGATGGTGTGAAAGGTGGGGTCGAGGCTGAGGATCGGTGGTGCACTTTTGTGAGTTTTCGTTAGTTAAACCAAATTTTTTAAATCCGGTTTTGTCCCTTCAACGGGGGTGGGCTGGATACACCTCACACTCAGCAATACTGCTGTGTGAGGATTTATTGGAGCAAAGATATTAATGATATCATATAAATTCGTGAAAAGAACCTTGTGAATATAATCCCGCGACGAAGTGAAAGAGGCAATACCCGATCCTCAGCCTCGACCCCACCATCGACATCCCCCATAAAACTGAGATTTTGAGCATATATAGAAGCATGTTATTTTTTCATCTCATCTGCATTTTTGGTGGACTTTTTTTATGATGCTACAAGCTAAAAATGGGTTGCTTACCGTTACCGGAAATTATTTTGTACCGTACTGTATGGGCTATGTAATACACACAAATGCTGCTAACATTAATTGTGTATCGGATTAAAATTAATTTTTTGAATTAAGGTATGCTGGCGATGACCTTTTTTATTAAACATAGAAAACTATATAAATGATGTAATCGGGTACGCGATACGGTACCTTTAAACAGCATCGACTAAGAACCCTTGATATACATTAGAACCCTTTCCGGTCTGTCATCCTCCTTTCATCACTGATAACCTTAAGTACTGTTTCACTGATTACCTTCAGACCTTGTTAGTTACGCCCTGGAACTTCAAAAAGCTACGGTCAGCATAGCTCATCTACATAAATGAATATTAGTTTACAGTCGTTATAAATAAAAACGTTTCGGGAACTTATAATTATTGATTGCAACTTTAAAGCGGCACTGGCACATTTTCACAAAATATGAAAATTTCTTCAATTTGCTCTCAAATGATATAGTATAGGCCATTGGAATAACAGAAATATTTTTACACATAAAAATAACATACCCCAAAACAGATAGGGACATTGATATGAGGATAAAAGACATCCGGATCCAGGTAATTTGTAGGGCAACTTTTAAGTTTTCCATAACTTTAATCAACAAATGTGTATATTACATGAATATTTTGACTCGTACTCACTGATATTAAAACCACAAAGATTATAGACCGGTCAAATAATGTGCATAGCGTGGGAAACATGCATACGGCGTGCGTGTTCTTGTGTTAAACGCCATTTTCATCGTCTGCTGAAATTAACGTCGGCCGACGAGTTTAATTATCCAACGTGTCTGTTTACCCATAAGAAGCTGATTTGGTCTTAATCATTTCGGGTGAGGGCTTTTGTACATAAAAGCTTTACAACCATACAAAAATATCGATTTTGAAAAATCGTGAGGGCGCACTATTTTTCAAATGTGCCAGTGTCTCTTTAAAGATATCAAGGTGAAGATAATGAGTATTAATATGCAGAAATCAACCAATTTGTGATGAAGTATCTCTTTCTAATTGTCCATTTATTTCACACCTATACTGTTTATGATGTCATCAAGTTAGTATAATTTTTAAATAAATAGATTGAAGCAATTAAATTGCATGCGAGTATCTTCAAAGATACTCCCTGTACTGCGTGTGAGAATCTCAGACCAAAACTAAACAACTCCAAACGGTGTAGAAGTTTTAATCCACCGGAACTCATAGTTTACTGCACGTGAAGAATAGGGCACTCGCACAGCATCCGACAACGTCCCGGCGGACTATATCTCCTTTACACCTAATGTTGCGTGAAGAGTCAACTCTTTACCGTTGTAGGTGGACTACGAGTCCGGTGGATTATAAAAACTAATACACCGGGACAGGACTAAAGGAGTAATGTGAACCCTGGATAATATGGCACTGGTGTTTTATTTCTTTCAGCTTTCAAATGTCTGGAATGAAAATGTTGGAAGACAAGTCACTGTGTGGGATATATGGATTTGATGTTCCAAAGACATGGGATAAAGACATATTTATAAAGGTAATAAAAATGAAAAGAGGCGGGAGGTACCGGAAACATTTGGCAAAACAGAATAGTTTTTTAGTCAAAACCCAGTGCTACACAGGATTTATTTGGGATTTTTATTCTCATTACAGTCAATATTTTTAATGCTTGTGTTATTGATGACACCTTCTGTTTGATTACAGAATTCCCGTGCTGTATTTTCATAGAACAGTTTTTTTATTTCGTTGTTATGGACTGAAATAGAGAAAATTGAAATATTAAACGAGACATACCTGGAAGTTGAAGTTTGATTTGAAGTTCTATACTGCTCTCTGGAGCGTGATATTAGGAATTACATGATACAATTCCGTATCATTCCCGAGTTCAGTATAGAATTATATGCTTTAAGTGGAGCACCGTTAAAATCTTGACCAAAACATCTGATGAAGCTTTATTATTATCACTTGATAGGTAGAAAAGGCCAAATGTCATTTTCTATATATTGTTGGTGGAGATGATCTTAATTGGCCTAGTGCAAGCATGGTTGAGGTTTCTATTGAACGCTTGAAGGCCCATGGACAAGATAACTTTCAAGTATTGACTTACCCGAAGGCTGGACATCTTATAGAACCACCATTTGCTCCTATGTGTCTTAAATCTAATGCATGGGGTGAGTTATCTGCTAATTTTGTTGAACCTATATAGACCTTATGTTATGGCTGCTTTATCTTTAATATTTCCAGGTAGATCTGATTATAATATGTATCAAAATATACTCAAAGCATAACTTAAAGCATAATATACGCGGTAACATTTTAATCATTCTTAAATTAACCGAACCCTAGTCTAACCGGGGTTCCCTTAAAGTTTCCATCCCTCGCCAAAACCACTCGAATAAATGACCAGGCGACTTCGGATTGTTGTCGGACTATCCTTTTTTGCTCAATTCAGTAAAAATGGACCACTTTTTCTTGAGGTATGAAGGTCATTAAAATCCCTTGTTTGTACAATTTTTGGATTGAAAATTTGAAATCGCCTATTTTTAGCACATATCAGGCATGAGAATGAACTTTCGGAAAAAACAAATGAAAGCCAAAAAATATGAAAAAAAAAACCAAAAACGCGTGAAATCCCGCAAAAATACCAGAAATCGGGCTGAAAATAAATGAAAACGCATAAATTCGTGCCAAAAAATGAATTCCGTTTTTAAACTGAAGATTCTCATGCCTGACATATCGGGAAATTTGGAACTTCGACATTTATGACATCATTGTGGCGCCACAAAGAGGGGTGTTGGTATTCATTTAATATCAATAGAAAGCTGACATTGGTAGCTAAACATGGATACCAAGTTTTCTACCATTAGGTTTTGGATGAAAATGGTCCTCAAATTGATATGCTTTTTATATAAAAATTTTAAAATTTATTAACCAATCTCCTAGATAGGGCCAAACTATCTTAATATGATCCGGTTGGTAAAAAAGGATCAATTTGAGAGCATTTTCATTCAAATCCATGCATTTTTTGCATTTTTGACCCCTGTAGGCCAAAACGTGCACCTTTGACCTTTTTGCTAATAACTCCTCAACGATCCATTCCAGATAGGGCAAACTATACCTTTCCTGAATCCTTACGACTAAAGGAACACAATGATGAGGTTTTTAGCACAATATCATCAATTTGACATTTGACCCCTGTACAAACTTTAATGGCGCACTCAGGTGGGAATACGACACTGGCAATTTCACAACGAGTTGGAAGTGATTCTCTGTGTTGTCCTTAAACCAATTAAATTTTGGCCCAACTATATGAAGTAGTAATAAAACACTGACAACCGCCCCCTAACTAGAGTGCTCTATCACTAAAGATTCAAGAAACTTGGAGTTCATAATACAGCTTAATACTAAGATTTGATTTTTTTTGTTTCATTACAGGTGCTGTCATGCATTGGGGTGGATCTCCAAAAGGGCATGCTGATGCCCAGGAAGATTCTTGGCCAAGGATCTTGGAATTCTTGTACAAGCATGTAGGGGGTGTTTCATATCAGCATCTTGTACCTGCGAGCAAGCTATAAGTAAACCATGTGGTGTTAATTAGCAAGTATTTGTATGCCGTTTTCATAATGTTGTGATTGAATATATGACTTTGATGTACATTAATTAATCATTGTGGCAATATTTCTGGAACTGCAATGGGATCCGGATGTGAAGTGTCAAAATGGATATTTATTTATGGAAGATAAACAACCACATACAATGTGTCACGTGTTTCAGTCACTTTCTAATTATTTTTAAATACGAAAATATTAAAGGTGCACTTGGAGATATATTTTTAATTATAAGTTTTATTTGATGGTCACCCAGGGTTTGTAACATTCCGAAATCTTTTCATTTGAAAGAAATTTTCCAAAAGATCCAAAATCAATTTATTGCCTAATATGACAAGACTGGCAAAATTGATGCGTTCTGAACGTTTCGTATGTTAAAGCTGTGTGGTCTTTAGGACACCCCTGATTTAACCGGAAGTTGGTTCAATTTTTATACCACATGAAAAACATATACTTCCCATTGTTATTCTGAGATTTCAGCCTCCAAATGTATTTTTCCAAGATATAGCGCAAAATTTGCCATTTTTATGGTTAACCATAAATATGACTACAGTATAAACCTATAGGTTATACACCACTAACCTGGCTGCCGTAAGGATCAAAAATCTGGAAAAAGTGCTTTAAAATGTCTGAAATGCACTAGTTATATTAAGAGAAAGTGGTGGAATTTCATGATTGACATGGTAGACTGGTATGTTTTCTCAAACTAAGTGGCATTTGGACAGTGAATATGAGGGAATTTACTCCGCGTTCATCAATTTCGATTTGCAAATTGCTTTGGCGACTATAGAGAATCTTGTGTTGCCGGTCTGACGTCGGGCGAGTTTTGGTGATTCGTAACTAATTTTTTTTCTGGTCATCATATGTTCAAAATTTGGTTATTTGGTGATTTTAGCTTGTACTTTGGTGTGATATTGTTGTATTTCCTCTGTGAGAGTTTTTAATGTGAAAGAAACATGCTCAAAGTTGTAATTTTTTCCATAGACTACTGTGTATAAGTGAGTTAGTGGTGTGTAACCTATAGGACATTGCAGTTATCGCGTGTATCATCAAAACCACAAGTATGTTTCCCCCTAAACTTGGTTGTTGATGTATGCATCAGGCTTTCATATCAAGTGTGGAACACGGTACACTTAAAGGTGCAACGAAAGATTTCAAAACATCCATATTTTATGTAGTGATCAATATAGATTAGACACTCAATAGATTTCCTACCTTGTCTACAGAAATGTCTTAAAAGTGAAAATAAAAGGTGATTTTTATATGTTTAGATTTAATATAAAACATAGGCTGAATTTGCTATTTGCTCCAATAGGATATTTTTGATAGAAAGCTTTACATCAGTGCAAAAATCAGGATTTTCGGTTTTTTAGGGACACAAATAATGTGAAATCACTCGTTGCACCCTTAAATCGTAACAGGCACCTTTAAAACATACAACACATTAATAAATGCAATGCATATAGTTTTTAGATCTCATGCCAAGCTGTACTGTGCCAAAATAATGGTTCTCCCGTTTAGTAAGAGCTAAAACACGTGCCCGGGTATAAAACCATATATTTATGACATAAAACAAAATAAGACAGTCATTATGAATTTAAAAAATCTAAAAACGTTTTGAACGCAACAAATGTATACGGAACATTTACAGAAACACCAGCACACACGAACACCTCTACACATGGATAGCGGGTCTGAGTCGCCGATTGAAACAACAGGAAGTTGCTTTTCGCCTTAGCAATATGGCGGCAAACAATGCATACACCTTGTCAAAGTTAAAGGAATTTTGTATAACAATAGAACATCTGTGTGGAATATGTGCACCAGCAGGTGTATACATTGTTTTCCGCCATATTACTAAGGCGAAAAGCAACTTCCTGTTGTTTCACTCGGCGACCATTCAACTGTGTGGCAGCCCGCTATCCCTTTGTAGAGGTCAGTGGGTACGCGCATATTAGCCTAAAAATAGCATCAAATGCACAGTACGTGCCAACGTTTAAAAAGGGATAACACGCTAAGTTTTGGTTTAAAATTTGAATAAATTCTGTTGAAATGATTCTCAACAGTCATGATATTACAATAAATTAAATTATGTAAATTAGAAGACATAATGAAAGTGGGAACTCGATTGTGCGGTAATCTCATGGTTACCAATTACGAGGTTTAGAAAACCAGGCGTTGTCCATATACGTTGTTTGCTTTGAGAGCGCCCATGCCCATGCAGCTGCTATTCAGGAATGTGCCCGAATATCGATCGAGTGGGGCCTTAGAACTTAAACGCGTCACATTGTCTGACCACAGCTGGGCAGGGGGCGCTCTCACGCATTACCACATCTGCATAACGCTCTTTTTTCTAAACCTCGTAACTAATCTCATGGCCATACAGACATTTCGGCACCTACTACGAATATAGTTTTTGTCCCATGATGATTGTCCCAATACAACGTTATTTACTTTGAGTATCAAATATGCCAGTAGATTTTGGGCTTTTAATTGACGCACATTTGTAGTGATATATTCCAATACAGAAATAACTGCTTCACATATACTTCAATACTACCCATCGTTATCATACATTTTATACTAACAGAATAAAGCTGTGTATCCCAATGGTGTACTGAGCCTGTTTCTTTTCGTCGAATATAATACAGTCTTCCGGTTGGCTACCCTAAAGCGTCTTGTTCGTTTTGAGAAAATCTATCTTTTTTGTTGCATAACATGACGCGGCCCGTAAACGTTATTTCGTTGTAAACGTATTCTGACATAATTTGGAAGTATTTATTGCAGCTAAATTTCCCTTGTAAAATCCACATCTGTTCCTATATTAAACGTGCTAAATTCCGCACCTTTTGCTGACTAGAAAAAAAATCAACAGTCGTTAGGAAAAATACAAAATGCATAACTTTTGAAGACCTTCCACCATTTCCCATCATGTTTTACTGTATTTTTGCGAAACGAAACGAAACAAACTCCATTGAATTAACATACAAACAAAACAACCAACGCTTTATTCCGTCATGCATCATAACGTTAGGCGGATAACGGAATCAAAGGCGTTAATCCAATGGGAGTTCTGTTTCGTTTCGTTTCGCGAATATTATACAGTAAGCCCATTTCATAGAATTGAGCTGAGAAGGTAATTGAAGTTGTCCGATTTGAGTAACTTATCGAACATCTTACAGTTTTGAAATTCCCCATGGATATAGAATATGTATGAATTTATACCCAATGTACATTAAAAACTACATTTTTCAAACAGTTTTGTTACTTTTTTCCCGTTGCTATGCAGAATGACACAGGAAAACCTAGGTCTGTAATATATCACTGTTTGGACAGACGTTTCATATAGAAGTCCATTTGGCAACTGAGGTATGGCCATTGATTCCGTCCTGCGCTATTGCGCACCATCATGCGCGCATACTTGGGACTTCTAAAGAAACGTCTACATTGATCGTCTGTATGAGCCATTGATAACGAGATTGGTTTTTAGCTCAATTGAATGAAAGAGACATGTGTATGCCCGGGGGGGGGGGGGGTTCTCAAGTTTGGTTTGGGTATGGGCGTGCCTCCGAGAGTCTGGAAGGAGGACCGCCCAGCTATACCATTTTTTTTGCCAAAAAGGCCCCATAGCTATACCATAGATCGGCAATTTTGGGCCAAATTTAACCTTAAAGTTGCCATTTTTCACCGCAATTGGTTGACATTTTAAACAAATTTGGTCAATTTTGGCTCAGATTGAGGAATTTGACTAATTTCCAACATTTTTAGACAATTTTGGTTTCCGATTGAGAAAATTTGACTAATTTTTGAGAAATTTGAAAAACGACCCTTGCTAGCCCAAAATTGGCACTGAAAAAAGGGGTCATTGATATAACCAGAAGGCTGACAATGGGACCGATGTCTGTGGCACGTCCCTGTTGGTCATTTGTGTTGAGAACCCCCCCGGGGGTGTATGGGTTGGCCAAAACCGCCAATACTTGGGTTCATCCCGCGGGTTTGAAGTTGATTTGTTATAAAGTAAGCGATGTGCTATTAGCTGGCGGTTATTACTACCTTCAAAGATCCCCATTTTGTCTGATGCCGGTTTGCAATGATCAAAGCGGGCACAGTTTTACTTTAAGAAGGTTCATAGTAATATGGGTGTATTGCACCAAACCAGAAGACTGAGCATCGGAGGATAATCGGGTTGGTGAAGAAATAGACCCCTATCTCCATTGGCCGCGCCAGACCGCTGGGAGGGGGACAATACCAAATCGCTTATTTTTTCCAAAAAATCGTGATTTTGGGTCCAAATCGAGATTTTTTTGGCCAAGAATCGCCATTCCTTCTTTCGTCCGGGGGGGGTGGGGCAAACTGGGGCAAAGAAAAAAATTAAAATGATATCTCACTAGAACCTTAATGTTTTCTTCTCCGAGTTCCTCTTTAACTGGTCGCTAGAGAGAACCACTTATACAACTATTACGATGTTTAGTATTCAACTGGGTCGGTATAACGACAGTATGTACAGAGTTTACTTGTACACTTTGGTCCCTTTCAATACATTCCATATCTATCCATTGTTAGATATAAGCACTGGGACCAATGAAGCGTCGTTGTTTCTTTCCTCAAACGCTAATTACTACATTTTTAGATGTGCAGGGCGGGGGAAATTTTCCCCCTCTGCTCTAAAAAGCATGACGATGTGGACCAAAATATGCAAATTTTTTATCCCCCTCATTTGGGGGAAATTCGACCATTTCAGCTAAATTTGGGCAAATTAATAGTAAATTTGGCGATTTTGCGCGCTACGCGCGCATTTTCTCCAATTACAATCTATTGGAGAAATCACCGTACGAATTTTTGTCCCCTCTGGCGGTACGACTTGGAAATATTGCCCGGTCTGGGATCGACTGCCTCGTACGCCACTGAAGCGGTGCTCTGCCGATTGTTTGGTCACGCAGGTTTGTGCTCAAAAGTTTTAGCTAAAGATAAACCTATCTGAGAAATTTCTTAAATTAGGCTGTGTCTTACGGCTATCCTAGCACTCGATTGCGTTTAATATATAAAAAAAAAAACAAAGCAAAATTCCCCTTCTCTTTATATACGCTTCTCCCTTAATTGTATTTTTAACTCCCGTATTCAGTGATTTGGCGTTACGGGAAATAATTGTTTCAATTGTTAACCATTTTAAAGCAAAATGTTGAAATGGTCTCTTTGAAATCGAATAGAAAATATTTCCATAACTTTGAATCACTCGCTTGGTTGATTCGTAGTCGAAATTTTTATAGCCAACAAGCAGATGGTAATCCGACAATCACAATAAGCTTTTCTATTGAGTCGTCAGTTCTTTCATCGCTGTTTATTTCAACAATAAAAGAGCAAAATGTTTCGATTGTCCCTTTAAAATAGTGAAGAGGAAATTTGCATGACTTACAAGCACTACTTTGCATTGTTTCCCGCCATATTACCAAGGTAGAAAAGCAACGTCCTGTTGTGACACTCGGCGACCATTCAACTGTGCGGCGGCCCGCTATCCATGTGTGGAGGTCAGTGTGCCCACGCTATAGTCCATAAGCTGCCATCATCAGATTTTCCGTTCGTTGCACCCAATTAGTGATTAATTTTCCCATATATCACCTTGAAGGGGATGTCCCCCTGACTAGGATTAGGTATGTTTCCGCCCCGAAAAGCTGCACGTTAGCGTGTCCTGCCCATTTCAAAATGGCCGCCATTGTTTTATGTAAAACCGCCATTTAATTTTCATTACAGATAAAAAAATTATCCACGACTACACGAAACCATGTTTTTAACTGCCCGAAGGGGGCTTAAACATCCTGGCGTCCAAGATGGCCGCCGCAAGGGGGAATATTTTGCTAAATGAACTTAAAATGGCAAATTGTTGAAATAAGAACCTGGGTGATATTTTGGGAGCTCCAAAAAGAATTTATGGTATTTATATTTTACGTACACGCTTGTTTTTAAAGATGTCGGTGATTATATTCGCTGTAGGGTATGTAAATAAGAAAGAAAAGCAGCCCTACCCAGTTTCGACGTTAAAAACAACACTTTCTAATAATGACCCTAAATCATTTCGAAGATGTAAAAAATATTAAAGTGGGGTATTGACTTGTCCTAGAGAGTGCCGTTACTATAGCTGGTTACACTTTTTTTTTTTTGGGGCCAATAACGTAGTTTAAACGACTCTATAATATTCCTAGGAAGACAACCGCTATATTCACCTGATACAATACAATCATGAGATGGGCGTGGACATATTTAAGAACTACTCATTGACGTCATGGTGTTTCCCAGTAAAAATAAAAAATTGCTTAGAAGAAGTGAAACATTGCTATATTTAGAAGGAAAAATTAAATATGGTGACCTCAGTTTCTTTCGAGCACATAATCTATCTTTGTTTTCTGACTTGTACCACAGGGCCCTTCTCTCTCTCTACTTCTAATCAGCTTCCTTCCTCCCAGCGTCAACATGTTTGGTGGTCTGCAATTATCCAGAAGTACGAGAGAAATTGCGAGAACATGTTATCAATAGTTTTCGTTATGGTTCTTATTATGTCCGAAAAAGATGTACGGGGTGTTTTTCTTCTTCTGATTTATGTCCCCGGAGCGGTTATAATAGCCGCCATCATGAGTTATGATCATTTCCGCAATACACAATGTCTTAAATCTCATTTGTGCTCTAAAAAGATTACTCGCATTCTTACCCCATCTATTTGCCTTTAATACATTTAACAAAACCA
Organism: Ophioderma brevispina; assembly: GCA_023653785.1. Taxonomy (NCBI): domain Eukaryota; kingdom Metazoa; phylum Echinodermata; class Ophiuroidea; order Amphilepidida; family Ophiodermatidae; genus Ophioderma; species Ophioderma brevispina. The sequence goes on from JAMKCH010085281.1 coordinate 21,445, forward strand.
TGCCTCCTACCGGCGGCCATCTTGGACACTTAAAGTGGTTGTTACATTTGTGTGTATTGGGTTCTCTATTTGATATGAGAGCCTGGCAAGTTGCACATAGCCCCATCAATTACCGTGGAAACAAACTTGCGGTTTTTGATGGTAGACGCAATTAAATGCATGTTGCAAGCCCTATTCATACTGTTCTAATAAAGTGGTTAACCACTAAAACGGCTGTTTTTTTTGTTTTATATCTTTGGAATGAAATGGATTTGAGGGCTCAAATTTTTCAGGACGACAATGAGAAAATACGGCCCTTTCCAGCTGATATCAAAATAGATACTCTTCGCGTGTAAAATCATGGGGGTCCCAAAGACGATCGGAACACGCCCATGAAATGTTTAAGCCCATTTCAGAAGGGTATAACTTTACCCGGGGGGGGGTAACCGACCCAAAATTTGGTACGGTTGTGCGTCCGCCAGGTAAGAAAATCGACCCATGTTATAGTGACCAAATTGTCACAAATTGACCCTTTATATAGTTTTGGTCCGAAATTCGACCCATTTATATAGTTGACCTTGACATTCGCACCATTTTTCATAGTAATACTAGCAAAATCGGCCCATTTCAATAGTACTTTTTTCCAAAATCAAAATCAACCATTTTTTTTCCAACTTGTGATTTTTAGCGAAAATCGTAAAAATGGGAACCCATTTTAGTAAATTGCGACCACAAATTGAAAAATGACCCATTTATATAGGTACAATGACCTCAAAAAGGACCCATCTTATAGTAGCCTTTTGGGAAAACGACCCATTGTTAGTAAGGGGGGAAAACGTGACCCATATCGCGGCACATATGTACCTACCCTTTTCCACTTATTACCCCCCCCCCCCCCGGAACTTTATTTTGTTTATCCTGGATAAAATTCCAATCTATAATAAAACAAGTGGTCATTTTGAAATAGCCAGTACGCGCTAATGTGCAACAATTCGAGGCGGATAACATACCTAATCCTAGTCATGGGGACACCCCCTTCAAGGTTGATATATTGGCCAATAATCACCAGGTTGAGTGCAACAAACTCGATTTGTAAGGCCGTACAGAAACTGGCTATGGACTACTAGTCTAGGGATTTCTTTTAGCAGCTGTGCAATGGTATGCATTGTCCGATTTGTGAAAGGTGCAATTTCTATTGACAGCGGGCAACGATGATACAGAGTAAGCATTTAACCATGAAATAGTTGGGTAGGAAGACATTTTAGGTGGGGCAAACCCATCTTCACTCCTCACTAATACGCAGTCGAGTCTTGCCGTGAGAATGGCCTCAAAAATTTAGCATTGCAGCGAGAAGACCATAATATGGTCTATCATACTCTAAAAAGTGAGATCTGTGTGTTAGGTAGTATTTCGTTAAGGATTTGACATTATGGGACTGATATTTGGCGTGAAGGTAAGGGAGGACCGTCTGACGTTAGTTATCAGGGTTTCAGAGTGACAGAAAGGGTCAAAGATCATCTAGAGGTCCATTGGTGTACCAAAGCTCTAGAATTTGATCAAAGGACCATGACCTGACACAGAACAAATCTGCGGTCAAAGGTCACACATAGATGAAGTCACACACGGAGAAAAAAAAGCAGTGTATCACACACAGGACAACCTTTATAGAATTGGTTTTCAGCAAAACTTCGGGCACAAATAGACTGAGATGGGAGAATTCAGATCTCATGTTTTGAGAATTGAATTGTCGATACATTTCAAAGTGCATCGAAGGGTCACATCTGAACAGATAGTCAGCGGCTTATGGGGAATCGCTTTTGAATGCTTGAGTACTACCATTTCTCGACAGTGATTGCAAGTAAATATTAATTATATTATTATGCCTATAAGAAAATGTTATCCATAGGATTCCATATAGTTTTAGACAAATTAAAAAACTGTACATTTGGGGTGGAGCCTCAGGAACCGACCCCATCTGAAAAACTTTTTTTCTGACACACTATGAGTCGTCGAAACCCTTCACGATCTTAAGGTTTATTCCATTAATGTTTCTGAATTCATAAGTGTCAGAAAAAGTGTGTCGATGGTTTCAGGTACGGAAAGTCCTTATTTTGGGTGGCAAATGTTACACTGAATTTATGACAGTGAATTTCTTGTAAAAATTAAAATAGTTGTAAGAAATTCAGAAACCTGAAAACGTGAAATGTTAAGGTCCCAGGAACTGAGATGATAAAACTACTACAAAATCTTCACGGGACATTCCATTCCAATAAACTGGGCCAGAAAAAATAGCATACACTACCAATGGCATCATTAGTGAAACTAATTGATTTTCATGCAGTGTCATGATCGATTGACACCTATTCCGTGGAATTTTGCTATATACTCTCTGAAAACATCCATAGTTTCACTAATGATGGTCCATAACCAACTCAAATATTGAATGCTTTCTCGCCCTCCTTGTAGACGTGACACAAACCACATCAATTCTAGTTTGCAATTTCCTTGACCTAGTTTACATTAGGTTATGATACATTTGGTTTCATCAACGTTTGTAATTTGGGATTAACAAAATATAATTCAATTTCTTTAATGCCAATGTTTATGGAATGATTATAAGAATATTTTTAACCTTGTTTTGTGGTTTCTGCAAGGAAGCTCACTTCATGGATTACTTTTCACTTCACAAGAATAGTAAATAATAAATTATTATGGCAAGTAATGGCCAAAAACCCTTTCAGTGCATGTAGGGCGAATTTTCTGATATTTTGTCCTAATACATGACAAGCCCACCTTTTGGTTGGATCTAACTAATTAATAGACCCGCGTGGATATTGATTTGTGGACGGAATCCTTGCAAGTTATTTTTTGGATCGTGCACTACCGTACTCTACTACTCGACTCTAACTTTTTGGAAAGTAAGATGGAGAAAAAGAACAATCACACTGAACTCTTGAACAGAATTATAGCATATTTTCAAGTTCAAGCATAGTTAGACACCATCACAGTAAAAGTGTATTAATAAATTGAATCTGATCTTCCCCAATAATATCAAAGGGACTTCCACGTACAGACAATAGTTAATCTATGTAACAGCTCGTTCTTCATGCAAAAACTCAATTGAATTTTTGGAATTTCGTTTTTCAATATTTGAAATAATATGAACGCATGAAGCTGAGCAGTCGGTATTATTACCATCATGAGATCTTCATATTTCCCTTTAGTTGTACATTCGTAAATTACTTATTTTCAAAAGTCAGACTCCTTTAAATTAAACTTTGAAATATTATGTTTTCAATTTTCAATATATATTCAATTTTCTGTTTGGGTATTACAAATTTATGGGAGCTCGTGCCCGGAAGTGTGTTTCAGTAAGGAATATACTGACTGTCTAATTTTTTTTTTTGCCATGAAAGAAAAATAATAGATTTTTTGAAATGTTCTGCAGTAAGATTGGATTAGCTCGTGCACCGAAGGGCGAGAGATTACTTTTCAGAGAGACAACCTGCGTTTTCTCCAAGGATTACGAAAGAGTCTGAGATAGTTAACATATTTGAGATGTTTTCAGATCATACATTTTGTGGCATACGCTCGAAATATCACCAAGAAAGATCGCTGATTTGACCCAATTAATTATGAAAAGGATTCCAATGTTGGTCCTATTTTTAATAACGATAACATATTAATACTTAAATCCGTTTGATTTGAAACGAGGCGTATAGGCCGGTTGATGCGCTATACCTCAACATTGTCTATGACCTCAGACGATGGCTGGCCAAGACTCTTTCAATATGCACTCATCGAAACGCAAAAACATGTACTCTGCAGCTTCCTCGCAGTAGAGGTCAAACGCAGAGGTGTTCGAGTGCGTGCGCTAGACCGTAATTTAGTGCGGAGGGGTTGGTTTCTTAGATACTTGGTGGTTTCTTCTTCCTTTAATGCTTCAGTTGTAGTGATATTTACGAGGGTTTTTGCAGGTAGACAGTTCCATTCGGGTTATTGTACTCAACCCCGTGCACGAGTTCACATTGGTGTGGTAACACCAAGTAGGGTCATAGTGTCTTGTCTATATTTTGTTTTAATTAATTAGAACATAACGTAACGTTGTATCTACAGTCGTGATCTGGTTGATTGTAACCCACAAGAGTCGAAGTCCAAGATTCAGATGTGGGCACTACTCTAACGACCGTGTTTTGTCCGGTAAGTTACTGTAGCTCAAAGTTTATCAATTGCTGAAATCAATTTTCCGGATTGTTATAGTTGATTTTACCTTTTTATGTTCTTTCCTCCATGTTTGAAAGTGGTACTATTTCCTGTTTAGGCAACCAAATTTGCGTAGTTGGTTTGAAAAGAAATTGGCACATTTGTATCATCTTCCGCTATATAAGTCCACACCCCAACTATAACCCCGGAAATGGCTATCATTTGAAATTGACAAATTTATCGCTGCTGATAAAAAGTTTAGATTTGAAGGGCGCTGCCTTAAAGCATTTGTTGAACAGGAAAGGGCGTGTTTAAACAGGAAACGTCTGATGTTGAACCGATGAACGGGGCACCGTTAGGAATAAGAAAAATGAGGAAAAGAGTATCTGTTGATATAGAAAACGCAAACACCTTTCCATTGAGCAAAATAGATGCACAATGTACCGTAGAGAAAATAGGAATTAGAGGCCAAGTAACTACAGATCCCACTTGAAATATATAGAACAGCCAAAAGGAGAGTGGGAATGGTCATGGTGTTTCTCACGGCTATAAGGTCTAGAACTCCAATTTACGGCGGTCCATTCAATCGGCTTATTATATTCGGCGGCGAAACGAAACGGGCTCCATGCACCCATTGGATTACAAAAAACGCTTTCTTGCCGTGATCGTACTTTTTACCACTCTGACGGAATCAAAGCGTGTCATCCATGGTTCCCTGACCCGTTTCTTTCGCCACTAGAATAAACCATAAATATGATAAAAGTGTGATATTGAATTATAATGGTATGCGACAATCTCAAGAAAGGAATACTATACCCTGGGAACAGAATCTAATTTACAAGACGCCTTATTGGGAATGGAGGTGATCCCCTTGATATCCCCTTGAGGTGACTTGACCTTTTACGACCCCTGTAACTTCACAATATGTCCCATTTACAAAATGTTTTTTACTATTAACAACTTTACAAAGGATCATATTTTGAGTTTCAACCAATCCAAGCATATCAGGGATTGGACCTTCACCCCTATAACGTGACACCTGGGTGCACGGATGGGGTCAACTGTGTACTTTGTTCGGTATTTATGATGCCACAACGATTATCCCTGACAAATTTTCAGCTCAAATCGGAGCTTGTGTGTAGATTTTGACCACTTGACCTTGAACTTTGACTTTTGGGGTCGAGACGTACCATAGACCTTACCATGTAATGTTCCATCACGCCCAATAAACGGATAACAGGCTTTTTATCTGTCTTCTATAGGTTGATATATAGCCAATTTTGTCTCGGTTTATTCATTTAGGCATTGTTTGGCAAAATTGACCATTTGAACCCCCTTAATGACCTTTGACCTCCATATGGAAAAAACCCCATATTGCTTCAATGAGGATTCACGTTACCATGCGACGTTGCATATAGCAGATAGCTATTTTTTGAAGATTTTTTTAAAGATTTTTCACATTAAGACCGGAAGTGCCCCTTAGACCTCAGATTTGACCTCTCGACCCATACATTTGGGAAGTTCCCATAAGCTGCTTCATATACATGAGTCAGGTTACCATTCAGTGTCAACTGTAGGAGATACAGTTTAAAGATCACAGTTTTGACCCCTGTGACCCCGAGATGACGCCGCTACAGGGGTCAAAGTCAATGTCAAATGGGATGACTCACGGTCATATTGTGCAAGTCTGGTCAGAATACGTCAACCATGACTTGAGCTAGAGGCATTTGAAAGTGTTGCATAAAGAAGACGAACGAGAAAGAACCCATAAAACGGTAGCAGCACGTTTCATATAGAAGTACTCATTGATGCAATGAGGTATGCCATTCATTCTCGGCCAAGCACTACTGCACAAAACGTCACTCCAAGCGCATGACGGAATCAATTGCAATAACCTCATTTGCATCAATGGGACTCTATATAAAACGTCTACCTCAAAACAGAACAAGACGCCTTGACGGCCCGTCCTTTGTAAAAATACTGAATGGGCAAACTAGTTTTGGTTGCATTTTTTTTGCAATGAAGGGACTTATTTTGTGGCAATTTCTGTACGAGAAAAGCAAGGTGTTCACATCCCTGTCAGAATTTTCAGTGTATTAGCATGTTTTGCGACACAAGTCAAAAAGCATCAGACCCGGATTCCAGCATTTACTTCTGCTTGTAGTAAAGATATTGATCTGACAAGTGAAAGATGGATTAGTAGCCCCGGCATTATCACAATACATAGCAATGGGTCCTGTGAAGCTGTGACACAATGCGTTCAAGTTTTGTAAATGCTGGCGTAATGTCAGCAATCCTTTGTTCCGAAATTTACCACAACCGGCCACCCCGCGGCCCGCCCCCGAACCTCTTCCTTTTTTTTTTACTGTTTTTACAGAATGTAGAAAACATCCAAATTGCTTTTCAACACTCGTGAAAGCGATTTCAGTAAGGGTTCTTTTCATTATGTCAATTTTTTCATGCCATTAATGTGTCCCCGATTAATAGACATCCAGATTGTACGAAAGGCGAAACTTTCAGTTTGTTAATAAAAGGGGGGGGGGAGGGAGAGAACTGGGTAAAAACAAAAAATAGATAAGATCATAAATGATGCGAGTATACATACAAATTAGCTCTCAGGGGTTACTTGTATCAAAACATGTGTTATATTACATGAATACCATACACTCGTACTCATTGAGCTATAACACCATCGTCACGACCGGTGAAACGGGGTGCATGCCATAGAAATCATGCATACGGCACGTGTTTTCTTTGGTGTTCCCACACCATTTTCGCGTCTGCTGACTTAATTTCGCCCGGCGACATAATTAAAAAGCGGTCCTGTTTACTGCCATAGGGGAAAGACTAGCGGAGCTAGATAAGTATATAAGTGGGGACTATAAGAAGAAAAACTGGAGTAGAAACGAGGCCTGTGAGTGCTAATCATAATTATAAAGCTTTATAAACCACAAAAAAATCATTGGAAAAAAACCGAGTGGCACACATTTTCCAAATGTCCAGTTCCAGCCCCCGTCCACAGTTTTATTCAACCAAAATCAAGCCGTTGCAAACGAAACTTTCATTGAAATAGTCCAAATAAACTACCATTTCACATACATAGCTTTCATAGACAATCTGCGCATCTTCTCTTTGGTGTCCCTCTCTTCCTGCTTCCAACCTTAACTTCACATTCCAAAACTTTTCATCGCCCGTTTGTCTATTATAGAGATGCTCCTTGCGTCTGAGGTGCCCCACCAGAGTAATCAGCCTCCCTCGCTTTCCAAGCCAAGACTCCACCACCTGTAGCTTGTCGCTAATAGCTTTCGTTTTTTTAAAATCTTTTCCTTCCTTTTCTCTCTTTCTTTTTCTCGCCACTTCCCAGGTGAGAAACCTCCGCTTTTCAGTTCAACCACTCCATCTGCCTCTTGATATCGCCACGCGGCGCCATCCATTTCAACATATCTGGTCTCACAACTGGTTTTGTACATCTTTCCTTCACTTTCGGTGTATCCCGCTAATTCAACATTAGTCCTGTCACTTCGCGGCCATTCCATTTTACTTGATATTCGCGCTTCCTCATTTCCAGAACCTCCATCCTCTTGGACCGTTGAACCCAGGTACACGGCCATAGCTTTTTCGTAAGCTTTCGTTCGCGTCCCTGCATTTTCCGCATTCTTCATTCCACCCAGCAACATCTCATGCATTCAAATCATCCTTTGTCCCAGTAAACAGCACCACATCATCTCTACAGCCTCTTCTCCCATGGTGGCCTCTTTTCCACCCTTCTGTTATGCGTCAATGATAGTTCGAACAGCAAATGGACTCATCTGAATATCTGGTTTAACAGATGTGCATCTTGTCCTGGGTTTTACTCCTCGCATACATGTCCTGAACTGTCTGATGAGCATACTCCTTTAGCTCCTTTCAGTGTCAAACAGTTTTCATACTTCGTCTCGGGGTACACATCTTATGCTTCTCTGAGTCATAAAAGATGCAGTGAAGGCATTGTTGTCCCCTCCCCACCGTAGTTTCTCTAATCACCCTGCCGTAAAAAAACAGGCGCGAGGATTGCCCTGTTGATTGCTGCGGCCAGGCAGTGAAACAAACTGGCTTGACTAACAAAAACTGCCTGAGAAAATGCTAACCAATCCTCTGAGTCTAATTGAGTTCCCCACTCTTTCCAGATCTCCATTGTATGGGGAAATCAGTTTTAAAATGCCCCTGTAGTTACCAACATTCAGGAATGTCCTCCTGTTTTTTATTTTTCCAGGGTGCTGTTTCTCCCATCATCTGGCATTTTCTCAGTCGTGAGAATCATTTGAACAGTGCTCAGCACTCCGCACCTTTAGTCCCAAACATCATTTCCCAAGCCTCGCTGAGATGTTGTCTGATCTTACAGCCTTTCACTTTTTTTAAGTGGGCTGTCGGCGACTTTCCTCTGAGTGATTTCTACAACAGTGGCCCTCATTCTCCTGGCACCGTTCTTTCCCACTCCTCGTTTTCCACATTCATTTTTTTTTTTTTTTGTTTCCACATTCATCAGCTGCCGAATGTGGCTTTTTTCCACATCTTTGACCTGCTTCCTCTGCAGGCACTTTTTTTTTTCCCGTTCTCATCCTTCTTTGGCTTGCGTGTACACATCAGCGTGAATTTGTGGCGTTGTTTCTCGTCGGCATTTTAATAGCTTTCAACCGCCCATACTGGGCATCCTGGCTGTCACAGAGCTCCTTGTATGCCTCATGTTTTTTGCTTTTGCCACCTCTCTCTTTGCCCTTGGGGTTTGTTGGCTTCCTTATACTTCTTGATGGTCTCCTTCACTCCCCTTTCATCAAGGTCCGTGACCTTCTTTTTCTCTCTTAGCCTTAATGGTGCCTCCTGCAACGTACTCCTCCACCACCAGTCTCCAATTCTCTTTTGACTTGCCTGATGATTCACCAAGTTTTCTTTGGCTGGGGCCTTCTCGGGATGATCATTTATTTTAAGGCTCTCCCCTCTCCCACCATCCCCTCCCCTCTTTTATCTACCTTTGCTTGTAATTTCTCTGACATGACCTCTCTTGTCTTCATCTTCCACCATCTTGACTTCCTGCCTTGCTCCCCTCCGTTTGTCTGGGTTTCTTTTTGTAAGCACTGTCCTTGCAGTCACTGGTATGTTTTGTTCCATAATTCCCTCGCCTACAGAGCGGAGAGCCCACTTGCGACGTGTTATCCCCACTCTTGTATGTTGCTCTCCTATCCACTGACATTTCTGAAGTACTTGCTTAGGAGGGCCATCCTGTTGTTCGCAAGGCGAAGTCCACCATCGTCTCACCTGAGGCATTTCTGCGGCCTCAATAACCAAACTTCCCCATGATCTCCTCTGGTCTAGAGTTGTCCTCTCCCACGTGTCCGTTCAAAATCGCCACCCGTCATATCTCCATCAGGTTCCAGGACTGCTTCTTTTCCTCCTCCTCGCAACCTTGCTGTGGTGCTTATGCATTAACTATGTTTATTGGATCCCTTATTCACCTCCCAGCTTCATCTAAATGGACATTATCCCGTCTTCAAAATTTGGCATTTATGGTGTTTTAAAGGAAATGCCCACAATATCGCCATATTATGAAATAGTGAAACAACATTGTACGAATGAACATTTAGAACAACCGTTTTTTCTCTGTTAAACATTTAAAGGCCTAAAAAGTATTAGCAAATAGCATGTTTAAATTTCCACTAGAGCAAAAGAAGCAATATACTGTAATTACAGATTAGAATGCTTCATTTCAAATCAGTTTAGATGTTTAGAAATTAAATTAGACGAAATGATAATGATTTTAACGTTTGGTATGTCTGGTGGAAAAAATACTTTATTGTGTGTTTATTTTTTTGCTTACATAATATATAATAAAAATGCAGAAGTACATCAGTCATAAATTAACATGCCTGAGTGTTTGAAAGCGGATTGTGACCTTTGCCCTTATCTCTAAGAAACCTATGTTGCGAACACAACGTTATCCAGCGCCATTAATACAAAAGAATAAAATCTGAATTTGTATTCCTTAAATAAGGTAGTCGTTTCAAGTTACATTGAATGAACAGATCCCAATTGTTTTATTACAGCAATTGTGATAGTTTTGTGTTGTAGTATAACTGAAATAGAAGTTATGGAAAAGGTACACATATCATAGAACAATGCTTCCACTAAAGTTGAAAAATTACATCTATACATTAGTGAGTACACCAAGAAACCATGTATTCATTTGCCAAACATTGCCTGTTTGTGTTATGGAGAGATATTCCAAGGAAAATATTTCTACTCTTTGTATGTTTCACACACTTAGTTAATTGATGATGAAATGACGCTATCGGTAAAAATTATACTGGATAACGTTGTTCACATCGGAGAGAAGTTACACAAGAGTACATAATTCAGCGGTCTGCTATATAAAATGTGAGTAGTGGTGTACGTATTGTATTGATCCAGTATCTTCAATATGTTGACTTATAAAAAACCATTCATATTAAGCAGATTTGAATCAACTTAATTTGCAATTTTCTGGAATTGGAATGGCACCGATTTTTGTAGACTAGCCCATATCGTAATTTCACAAGTTAACTACGGAAAAAAATATCGTGGCCCGGAACCTTGGTTCTATATGACAATGCCCAACATGTTTTAGGCGATATCTTGTCGACTATTTGGACTTAAAACGTAAAATTGGTGCAAAATGAAGGTGTGAATTTCTGCATTGACATAATAAATTATAGGAAACGCGGCGAATTCAATTATTTAACAAAAATCTTGGGGAACTGATTTTCAGGAGACTTCAATTAAGCGAACCTGCATGTATAGACTGCAAGGGCTTTAGCAAAAATATAACCTTGATCATTAAAATGATTTATATTAATCGAAAGAATCCCACACGAGCTAAATTTTGATATTAAAAACTCAAATCTGACCACGAATAAATGGAGATTGGCGCGTTAGAAGAACAAAGTAATTAACATAGAAAATAGACTTTGAGCAAGTTTCTTTCGCATTTAAAACTCTCACAGTGGAAATACCAGAAAATCCCCCAATAACTAAATTTTCAACATATGGTGACCACAATTTTGTTACGAATCGCCAAACTCGCACCACTGCAGACCGCCCAGCACAAGATGCTCTATAGTCGCTACGGCTAGTAGTGGGCAAATCGACGTGAAATTGAGCGCGGAAAATAAGGAATATAGTAGTTTTAAGTGTCTTAAAGGTCCATGGCCCGATCGCTAATAGCCTGTTCCCAGAAACCAAGATTGTACCGGGAAGTGCGAATTTTGGTATCAGAAGAAAGCTACTATTTTTCTCATTTACCCTGTGAAATCTTAGGGCTAAATGATGTTTGGTTTGGGAGTTACGAGCGAAAGTGTACTCCATTTTGGTCGACCAATATTAGTTTTACACAGTACTCTATGGGGCTCACAAAATCACGTTTGTAGCTGTCACATCAAAACGGTTTGAAATATCGGCGCGAACTTTACAGATGGGGCTTTTAGGTGAAGTCCATTCTATCAAGATGAAAACTTTATATACTTAAATCGGGCCACCCCCCTTTAAATGCTTACTTACCGAAGTAGGGGGAAACAAGGTCAAGCCCCATTGAATGTAATGGATGTTGACCTTTGGTGCCCCCTACATTGGGAACTAAGCATTTAAGACAGTCAAAACTATCCCTTAATTTAATCTATGAGCTCCATCAATAACTGGCACCATTTTTTTTTTAATTTAGGTAATTTAGGTAATTTAAAATTTGACCCCTGTAAAACTGAAAATTACCGTTTTTCTTGATTTTTGCTGTTTTTAGACTATAACTCCAAAACTTTCGGCCGCAGATAGTACAAACTATACCTTTGGAATCCTTATGATTAAACTATTAACTTGGTATACTTTTCAACATGATTGGATCAATTTGAGAAAATGTGCCCCCATTATGACCCTTTGAATCCGAAAAACATTTTCCCCACCCCCTACGATAACTCCCTTTTTGGTAAATGTTGACACCTTTACCTACCAAAATCAGTTGAAATCAGCTTCTTTAAAACATTTTCACAGATTTGTTAAGAATATGTTTAATTTTGAGTTACTAAATGCAATGTTCGTTTATACAATCATGGTCACAAATAGCTTACACGATACCCTATCACAACTGCGTGAAAGAGGTACAGGTGGGAGCATGAATTTCGGTTGAATGCGCGAACTTTCGTATTTTCCGGAGCCATTTTGTAGGGTAAAGGAGCAAAAGACGAAAGACGCTAAAGGTCTTTGCGAGGGTCGTCGAGTGCCAAATTGTGTAAATCAAGTTCAAGTTTATTTACATATAAACATATTTACATATAAACTTTCAATATTTCAATACGGAATAAATCGCAATCTCATCATAGTGCGCAGTTCACACTCCATAGAAAAACGTTTTACACAATTTGGCACTCGCCAGTGGTGGAGCATAGTGTCATGCCGCTTGCCGCTCAGTGGCAAGCCGCTTGGTGTACGCCGCTTGCAGGATCGAGTTAATAAGCGGCGCTATCGCTTGGAACTACGTCATGAGCGGCACCGCTCCAAAGTTGAATTCAAGTCAACTCAATGCGATTTGATGCTTTGGGCAATGCGGCAGCCCCAGCGGCAGGGAGATCGATTTATTGGCTTGACGCTTTGCCACTGGGGTCACCGCTAGCGATTCTGACATGATTGCGTAGTGACGTAAATGTCATAATCAGAGCGGCAAAGCGGTAAGCGGCATGACACTATGTAATCACCTTTAGTGTCTATCCCTTGACCGCACTGGCTCACACCCACTGTCCTATAGGTAAATTTGGTACACAATTTTCCTTCTACTATTCAAATGCTGATGACCAATTTTATATCAAAATTTGTAATCAAATGGTGATATGTTTCCTTATGAGGGAAAATACATAAAAAATCGGCCAATGATCGGGTCACTCCCCTTTAAAACATATTCAACGTTTTCCTTACAATCCTTGAGTGCACCTTCATTAATTTATATTAGAAATAAAGTAATTGAAACATACTATAGTATGTTTGTCAATCTTCCAAAAATCTTACGTATTGACAATTAACATCCAGATCCCATTGCAAAAATATTGCTACACATTCTAACACAACAATACATAATATATTTAATCACGTCATCAAAAACAAAACAAAACGTATAATAAGTATTGGTCAATTAACATGATTTCCCTATAGCTTGCTTGCAGGTACGGGTGGTTATATGATATACCCCCTACATGCTTGTACAAAAATTCCAACATCCTTCGCCAGGAATCTTCCTGGGCATCAGCATGCCCTTTTAGAGATCCACCAAAATGTATAACCATATCTGCAATGACACACATGCAAAACATGTACACATTACTTTCGGTTCATGTTTATATTTTGATTTTTAGTAATATAATGATGAGCAGAAAACTGTTATTCATTTTATGGTTTATAGACAGGGAAATTACTCAATTGGAACCAACATATGTAAATGAAAGTAAGATTTGATCCAACAATGCTGGATTGCCAGTCCAGAACTTAACCCACTTATGCTAGTAATATACTAACGAGGCGGCCATGGGAGAAACAATGATTTTAATCGCTCTCAAATATCCGGGCAAATATCTTAGCAGCCATGGTATTACTTTCAGAAATGATTTGTTTCACCATAGCATGTTATCTGTTTTTGGTTTAGTACAACCTGGATACCATCAAACAACAGTATCCTATGCATAATAATCAGATCTTTATGGGCAGATGTAGCAAGAAATCAAGTAACAGATAAAGCAGATACTATATGGTCTAAATAGAGGAGATCACTGACTCAGATCAAACATCATCGTTTACCCCTCACTACAGAAAAGGTTTGACACCTTTGGTAGTTAGTATGAACCCTCTATATCAACGCTATGTAGTTAGTAGACCCTCTCAGGGTCTGTGGTATAAACGACTGGTAATCATAGACTACAATCTCTCTGAGTCAACCAAATCCACAATGGTGTTTTGAATTTTGTCAATCCATGGACAAGTTGGTTCGTAAGAGGGCGCGCGGTATTCTAAAAATGGGACCAACTCAGGGATGGACCGATTATGGCCAGGCAGGGCATAGACCTTTCCCAGTGATCTCTGATTTTTTTAGGATTTAATTCCTTGATCTATTTTTTATATACCTGTACATTGATATGCACTGCCATATTGGTGAAAGCCACTGTTGTAAAAATATACTTCCAAATAATAAAATAAATAATTTTGATTATATGTGTTCAAACCTACTGTTCCCTAAATACGAAGACAGAGCCGAGACTGTGGGACAGTCTAGGTAGTTAGTACTCTCAAATTGTGGTGAACTTTTTCAATATTTTTAAAAAAAAAAGGTTTACACAGGGGTCAAACTTTCAAAATGCTCCAATCATGTTGAAATGTATGCCATATTGTCCGTCTAGTCATAAGGATTCCAAAAAATGTATAGTTTGTACCATCTATGACCATTGGTTTGGGAGTAAAAATGGCTAAAATGGTTAAAAAAGGGTCAATTTCTATTTGTACAGGGATCAAAATCAGAAGTTGCTCCAATTTTGGTAAAAAATGAAAGAAGTTGTTCATCTGGCTTAATGTGTCAAAATAAGGAATAATTTGTACCATCTGCAATGCATAGTTATCATGTTATATGTTATGCGACAAAAACGGCCATAGGGCAACATAATCAAATTGGTGTTGACCTTCAATGACCATTATCTCCGTAAGTAAACATTTAACATAATCAAAAACTATACTTTTTGGGAGTCCTCTTACCTCAGGCAATAATTTGCAAGTATTAAAAATATTATCAGATTAACCTTTAATGTTGACCCCTGTAAAAATTGAGATTGACTTTTTTACCATTTTAGTAATTTTTACCAATTCCAAAACCAATCGTCGTAGGTGGTACAAACCATACATTATTGAATCCTTATGATTAGATAGACAATATGGCATACATTTCAACATGATGGGGGCATTTTAAAAGTTTGACCCCTGTGTAAACTTAAATTGACCTCTATTGAAAAAGTGATAGCAACATTTGAGAGTACTAACTACATAACATTGATGTAGAGGGTCCGTACTAACTACCAAAGGTGTTAAACCTTTTCTGTATTGGGGGGGGGGGGAGGTAAATGAGTTCCTTAAATAAGACCCCTGTGATATTCTGCTTCTGCTCCTGAAGGTCAAACAAAGCTTATAGCTGGGGAACTCACCCCATGCTCTATGATATGACTTAACAGACACACGAGCAAATGGTGGGGATGTTAACACCTGGAAGTTATCTTGTCCATGGGCCTTTAGTCGTTCGATAGACGCCTCCACAATTGTTTCACTAGGCCAATTGAGATCACCTTCACCGACAGAATATAGAAACTGACATTTGGCATTTTCTACCTATATATTTTAATGATAATAAAGCATCAGAATGCTGTTTTGGTCAAGATTTAACGGTCTCCATATTTGAGCAACACCCCTAAAACACACACACCACACACACACACAACCCACCCACAACACACAACAGCTACATCGGCAATAATAAAATAACTAAAAAGTATACGTTGGCATAGATATGGTGAATACTGAGTTGGAAAATACACAACGGTTTCGGGCATCCGCCCTTCTTTTGGTGATTGAATGAGTAGAGTGAGGAAGCATTAGAAATGTGCAAGGCAACATACGAAGAACACGGACGTGGGAGAAATCACAGTATAAAACAAGTTGAATACGAAAGTACGAGAAAAAAACAAGAAAATGCTTAAAAGGGTAGGGTGATGCAATGTTGAAAACAAACGTGCCTGCAAGAAAAGGTCACAAGTGTCATTGAAAAAGAGGACCGAAAAAAAATTACTTCTTGAATGCGGTGAAGCTGGCCTTAAGTCCTGCTTGGTTGGAGTGGAGTGTAACCAAGATATGAATGATGCGTTTTCAGTATCTTTTCTACCTTGATCTGAACATGACAATGAAAGCCGTTTTAATGATGTATCTTGCTGTGATTTATTTGCAAATGGTTGGCAACAGGAGTCCGGGAAGTTAAGACGGATAGGTAGACGTAAATGATCAGTAACAACGATCGGCCATACGGACGTGGGTCTCGCCAATTACAGACGGTTACATTGACGGGTGCAAATAATTGAATAGATTCAAGTTAGTAGATGTACACGGTGAATGCGTCCTAATGCGATATTGTGCCTGTGGGACCAGCAATGAAGTCCATGGAGGAGATGTGATCGCAAGTATTACACCGCGACCTTTTGCAGGGTTGGGGATCCGCGAAATAGAGCGACTGACTGAGAGTGGAATCACAAGCGATGCGCGTAGGTCTTATCGCGACGGTAAGCACAAAAGAGGTGGACGGAAAAATGTTAGCAGTCGAGACATTTCAGCTTGAAGATATGAAGTTCTTCCAGAACGACTTTGGCGGGCGATCTTAGTAGTAGTGGAACTTCTATTGGTAGTAGATTCTGTGGATGGTTGGAGGGCATCTTATTATGAGATTTCTTGGCGATACGACTAAGAGCAGAGTCGGTAACTGATCTGGGGGTAACACCGAGAATGAAAGAAAGACATTCTCAACAGGATTGAATTTTGTTAGTTTTATTATGCCGATGAAGCTTTGAGTACTTATAAAATACGACTTGGTAATTGTTGGTTAACTGCTGCACTTCTTCTCCTACAAGGCCTACAACCTAAACAGATTCTGCTGAACCGCGCACGTTAACTTGCTACTTTTTGAGACATTATCACACAGGATATTGAAAAGTGAGCGTTTCTCGTTCGGTATGTCTCATTCGGCCAAAAACCAGGTTCTGTAGCCATGTCAGCTTTATCTCAACGTGTCTGCGTGACAACATCATCCCTTATGGATTCCGTGTACGTGGAACCCGACTTTCAATAACATTCGTCGTGCGACATCACACACAATCTCGTAGTGCTCAAAGAGACTGATGCGTTTAAGTATCTCTTCATTCAGTCGTAGTGGGAAGTTTCATAGTAGAAGAATACATCACTATCGCGATCCCTTAAAGTTGTGTTGTTCTGATCTGACTTGGAAGTATTCGCCATCCATACAGTTAAATGGTCTCTCTGCTGTCAAATCATCTAAGCTCGGCCGCCTCCGTGACGAATATCGTAAACAACATCCTCACCATGACTTCAGTGGTATCTAAACTGGTTGTTACCATCCTTCGGACTTAGTCCTACTGATTGATGTGAAAGGTCGGTTTTAAAGGGATTAGGGATTATCTTTCATGCCTCGTAGCCCCCGCCGCAGATGATTTTCAGGCGGAATCAGATACTGAAAAATTCTTCCGTCGCATGCGTCTTAAGGCCCATTTTCATGAAAAACGATAAGACACCAGATGATGATGGAGATGATACCAGTTAAAGCCTCGCCAATCTAATTGGACACCTTCGCCAGGTAGATTTGCAGCATTAGACTTATACATCGACAAGGCGTCATGATATCTCTTTGATCAATCTTAAACAACGCTGCCATAATACCAACTTACAACTGCTCGTGAAAAGAAAGCACTCTTGGATCTCGTAAAAGTTCGAGGATGTCATCATTCAAACCCGCAAGATAAGGGGGGGGGGGGGCGCCACAGTTGTTTGGCGCAAAGAACCTTTATCTTCTTGAAGGGCATCGTCAGCTCTCTGATACTAAATATCTGCCTCTCTCTTGTGACCCTACTAAAGAAGATCAAGCTCTAGTCAAAGCAACTGTTAATGACCTCATCAAGAACAAAGAACTTCCTCCACAGTTCGTTCTATCAACAATGATCCTCGTTGTTCACGTTTTTACATGCTACCCAAGCTACACAAGGAACAATAAACCGGGTCGGCCCTATTGTGTCAACATGTAGCGGTCCCACGGTTCTCATAAGCCAGTACATGGATGGTAATTTTTATCACCTCTTTGTTAAGTCGACCTACCTAATTAAGACCCACTCCGATGGCAGTCATGTCTTAAGAAGTCACATGTACTGGTTCACATCGTTTTATTTTTACAATGGATATACCTCGCTCTATATGCTATAACATCCGTGATGGATTATTGCCTTCGTACTTGATTTCTTGACAGCTAACACTTTCGAGTTGTTCACCGCCACTTTAGTAAGTTAGCTGAACTGGTACTCAACACAGCGACATTTGAGTTGATGGCAGCTTCTTTCGCCAAATATCTGGTGTGGGTAGGGATGGGCAGTCGTATGGGCCCAGCTTTGCATGCACTTTTGTTGGATTTTGGAGCAGCAGATTCTTGACCTCCTTTTCTACAATGGCCACCAAACCTGAGCTTTTCATGCGCTATATAGACGATTGCGTGGGAGCAGCATCTTGTTCTGTGTTCTATTGAAGCACTTCGGGACTTATTGCCTATTTAGTAGCTATCATCCGGCAATTAAGTTTACGTCAGATGTGTCCCCACTAAGTCTCCTTTTCCTGATATTACATATCTGTTTCTTGGTGAGACTCTAGCACAACGTTTTATTATAAGCCCACACCGATGCTCATACTTTCCTTACGTATCAATCCTCACATCCACCTACCTGCATGAACTTAGTCCGTACTCTCAGTTTATCGTTTGATGCGAATCTGCAGTTGATAACGAAGATTTTCGTGACCGTGCTGTTGAGATGATGTCTTTCTTTTTCATTCCTCGTGGTTACCCCAGATCAGTTACCGACTCTGTCTTAGTCGTATCGCCAAGAAATCTCAAGAAGATGCCCTCCAACCAATGCCACAGAAATCTACTAGCAATAGAGTTCCACTGTGCTCACTTATCATCAGGCCACTACTAATATCGGCCAAAGTAGTGGTTTTGTCGGAAGAACTTTCATATTCTTCAAGCTGATGTCTCGAATGCTAACTTTTTTCCGGTCCCCCCTCTTGTGCTTACCGTCGCATAAAACATACGCATCAGCTTGTGCATTCCACCTCTTCAGTCAGTCGCTTCTAGTTCCGGATCCACCAAACCCTGCAAAAGTCGCTGGTGTACGCCTTGCGATCACATCTTCCTCCATGGACTGCATTGCTGGTCCCACAGGCACATATCGCATGAAGGCCTCATTCACCTTACAACATCTACCAACTTGATCTATTCAATTATTTGCACCAAATGTAACCTTCTGTATATTGGCGAGACAAAACGTCGTATGGCCGATCGTTTTACTGAGCAATTTACGTTCTAATCCGTCTTAAACTTCCCGTACGCCTGTTGCCAACCATTTTGCCAATAATCACAGCAAGGATGACTCAAAATTACAGGCGTGCATCACTTTGTCTGGTTCAGATTCAGTTAGAAAAGATACTGAACAACGCATCATTCATATCCCTTGTGGGTGGTACACTCCATCCAACAGGCTGTCATGCCAGCTTCACCGCATTCAAGAAGTACTTTTTTGCGTCGTCTTCTTTTGAACACTTGTGCCACTTTTGTTCTTGCAGGCACGTTTGTTTTCAAACATGCACACCCTACCCATTTTTTAAAGACATTTCCTGTTTTTCTCGTACGTTCGTATTCAACTTGTTATAAATTGTGATTTCGCCACTTCCGGTTCTTCGTATTTTGCCTTTGTCCACATTTCCCTAAGTGCGTCACTCTACTCATTCAAGCGCCAGAAAAAGGGCGATGCCCGAAACCGTTGTGTATTTACAACTCATGTATTCACGGCACTCTCTTGGTCCCAACGGTTATATTTTGTTATATATCTATATATATCTATCTATATATATATAATCTATAATCTATTTCTATAGATATAATATATATTTATATCATATTAAAAATAATATGAGGTCTGAGTGGACGTTTCTTTCTCTCCAACAGTACTTCACTTCACGCCTATAGTGTCCGCCTTTCGGCTCTTCATGTGAAATCATGTTTGTAAACATTATTCCTTACAAACATTAGTTCACCTGAAGAGGCGAACTATAGTTTGAAAGTGAAGCATCGTTTGGAGAAAGAAATCGTCCATCAGACTCATTTTTATTTCTTAATATATAAATATATTTAGTTTTTTTGTTTTTTTTAATATGATTAATTTGAATATAAACAAAAAACACACATATAAACCTAAAACAACACACACACCCCAACGACGACACCACAAAAATTCAACTATGAAGGATATTTTGACTCATTTTAATGCAAGGATACGACGCAATTATAATCTTAAACGAACAATAACTCTCATCAATAATTCACACAAGCATTAAACCATTTATCGTATTTTGTCTCAGAAATCCGCGCCATACTCTTGAGATCATAATGTGATACGAACTACTAGTACTACGCAATCGGCCTTGTGGATTTGTTTTGGTTTCAGAATAACAAATCCAAAATGTATGCAAAACCATAGTGCCCAAAATTAATAAAAATACATCTTATGGAAAAAATGTAATAAAGAAATTGTGTTGGCCAGAAGCTTTTTTATGGCACAGCATATTCACTTTTTGCCAACTCTTCTGAGACAACTTTTTATTTTAGGGAAAGGGGGGAAACCATTTACCTTTATGATAGTCCTTAGCCCATGTCCTTTGATCAACAATCCATCTAACCTCAAACTGATATTGTCTTTACACCATTTTCATTCCAGAAACCCATTTCAAAACTGAACAGAAAAAGAAACTACACGAGCAACCCTACACCTTAGTACTGCTTCGCTTTTAGGTTCGGTAGGGAACGTGGTCTCTGAGAGTCTGCAAGAGATTACCCAAAGACCAATATTGTCCTTTTAGTACTTGTTTTCTTGCCATCCCTGTCTTTGTCTACCATTTTCCCAGTGCTGATGGCAATTATCCGGTAAAAATAAAGCTCCACTGCAAAATAACTTTCTGGGTCCGATAGCTGAAGTGAAACCATTATAGTAGATTTCAAAATAAGTGAGACCTCATTAAAAGTTTTAGGTCTGTCCATTCACCGTGAGAGGTAAGAGGAATTATTTTAATGGCCACAGGTAAAACAGTTTATGGTACTCATACAATGTATAGTAATGTAGCTTGTAAATAAATGTTGACCTAAATACATTATTTCACGTCTAAGATAGCTTGGATGTTTCAATTGAAGTATCGGGATAAAAACTCCAGCAATTATTTCATGTTATTTGCACATAACTTACCATTTGACCTGCAAACATATATGGCCATAACCACCGCATTGGAGTAACAATGCATTCTTAATATATATATATTTCATTGCACACATAACACCATAGTTAGTTATATTGGCCATTAAAAGATGGGCCAACGCCTGTATTTAGAGATTAGCGCAAAGCGGATTGACATCCCGTCCAACCATGCAATAAGTCCTGTCAGTAACAGACTGTTTACAGACCATTGTAGAACTGAATTCATCATTTTCCATCAAGCGCCGATTCTGGAGAATAAACTTTGTTACCATGGACAAATTTTTTTGGTAATGGCAAACAAAAGGCCTAGTCTCTCCGCTTTGCCGGGGATTGAACCCTCTTATCAATATCACCCCTATCGAAATATCAGGAATTCTCCTTAAATGTTAAAAAACTACTATAGAAATAAATGTAATGATTAACTAGTTTTGCGTGGCCGTATGAAGTCTTCATTCACCAAAATAAGGTAGCATATACCCAGTGCCATGTGATCATGTCCGGTGCATGAATAATGAACTGCCGCTTTCAACCTCCGTGAAAAGGGAAAATCAAGCCACAAAATGAAATCACTAATTATAAAGAAGCAATACCAAAATGAAGAAAAATTCTTACTAAGGTTTCAAATTACGATATTCAAGAATATGGAAGGCCGCCAAGGCACAATGACCCCTATATATCTTTCCTCCCCAAATCCCTATTTTAAACTCACACCTTTTTATACACAAATATCTATGGAAAAGCCGGGCAACTTTGAAGTGCATGTTTTCTTTCAACATTTAAAATCTGATAGAGGAACACAACAATCTCACTCATAGTACAACCTCAAATAACCAAAGGACCAAAAATTTCTACATCTGATGGTGCCCAGAAAAAATGTAGTTACGAATCACTAAACCACACCACATCAAAAAGCCCAGCACGAGATGTTTTATAGCCGGTGTAAAGAAACTGAGTGTCCCCCCCCCATGAGAGAGTGTTCCTAGCTACCATAGCAACATTTACTAATAAACCGTGACCTTATAGACGATGCCATTTTGGGCACAGTGCTGAAACAAAGGTTGCATACAGCACTCAATTGCGAACACAATAGACATATGGTTGGTAGGACTTCATGTCACACGGACACTGTAGTATAGACACCTGTAAGTGAAAGTGGAAACTCCTGTAAATTAAAGAGCGCGGAGTATTGTCTCAAATTTACTGTCCCAATGCCATTTACACTTTTGAGAAAATATACCATCTCCCATGTCAATCAGAACATACAACCATTTTCCCTAATAACTAGTGCATTTTTCAGCATTTTAAGAGCATTCTTAGATGCCATGCAAAAAGTATTTCCCCCCATGGATTTTTATCTCATATGTCTTCACTTGCATCGACATTAACCCACAATGCCGAGGATGATTTGCAAAAAAATTGGGGTTCACATACCAAAGATTGGAAACGATGGGAATTTCACACTAATGTTATCCTAAAGTTGATCCAGTATGTTCATCAGACAGAAAAATTTTTAGCCATGCATTGCAATCGAAATGGTTAATACGTTATGTTGCTCCTCACCTCCCTCCTTGTCCATGGAAATAAGTTGTCCATTAGTAAACGAGAGTTCACCTCCAGTAGACACACTCCACAGTTCCGACACCCCCTGGCATAACAAAATTTTTAGACAGTAGCCAATCACTTGCTTCCTGAAATAGAAAAAAGTTATTACGAACCAGTTCACAAAAATGAGTCCTATGCCTGGTAAAAAGAAAGCACTAAACCCAATATTCATTAAAGGTCCATGACATGCTTTAAACATACTTATAATACACCAAAATGCTTTATTCACAGTATGTATCGGTATCATGGTAAACTCTGCATGAAGTCGTATTGAAAACCGTAGTTTGATGAAAATTGGGCATAATATCATGTGTTTCAGACAAGCTTTCAAAGAGAATTCCAACACGAAAGTGATTATCGCGCTGTCAGCGTGTGACCCCTGAAGTGACGTCATAGTAGCAAATACGCGCCTGGTCGTCCCGCGCGTGAAACCCCATACACGCTCGCGCGTGGCCCAGTTTTCTTGAATACGTACACATTTGACTTCTCGTCGCGCGTTATGGGTGGTATGTGTTGTATGGCATAATTTTTTCCTTGATTTGGTGCCTTAAATTACGATAATAATACGTTGTATTGTTGACGCTGTTTTTTTTCTGTCGTCCCAGGCATGTGTCATGAAGGTACGCATGTGTCCGATGTCCTATTTGGTCTGCGTTATGCACCCACTGTCACGTGTGACGATGTGTGCGGTTAGCCCACGTTGAGCTTTGTTTACGACTTTCTACTCTAACGTCATTAACGGGGTCACATCCACCTACAGCAATCTTGAGACGCGAGCGTTTTCGCGGAAAACTCAGAAGGACCTGTCCGTGGGGTATTTTTTCCTTGAAATTAACACTTTTTCGATGTTTGACTTTTAAAAATCTGTGTTGCGATGTGATCAGGATACTGTTGAGTACGAAAAGGCTACTCAGACCTTCCATGGACCTTTAAAACAGGGACGTAGCAATCTTGTCCTGTTAAGCCATAACAGCAAGTTTTTTTTGAGGTCGCTCCCCCAATTTTTAAAAAAATGAGATTTTTGCAAGTTGCATTGGTATAGGCTATAAACTATTACCCTGTTGAATGTGTAAAGAGCTCGATCTTTTCTAGGTATCAGGCACAAACGGAACGATTTGTAATTATTAATAGAAAATAGCCAATAACAGCACATTTTTGCAAGGAGCTCCCTCATTTTTCCAAAAAAATTTGGAAAATGGCGGGCGCCATTTTCTGTCTGTCATTGCTCCCAAGGCGTCAACAACTTTTAGCTGCTGTAAGTATTTAAAAGTATTTGCCAAATTATAATTAAACCCTCGCACCTTGCTTCTCTGTATATTGCTTATATTGTCCTCTTTCTGGCACACTGGTCCAGTGATCAAGCGTTTCGGCACGCAACGGCCAAGTTGTGGGTTCGAGCCCCGCTTGGGTCAATGTGTTTCGTCCCTTGTATAGGCGCTTTACCTCAATTATACTCCCTCTACCCTACCCCCGGTGTAATAAAATGGTCCGGTATTATTCAATGCTGGGAAGGTAACAGACCACTGTTGATATGCTTGGCGATCCCACTCCAGCAATATCATATGGAGAGGTCTGGCCCAATCGCTTCGAAAAGAGAGATGGGCATCCTGTTCCTGTGTACACAGGCCCGTCCCTTACCTTGAATATTCAGCCAAGCGCCAATATGGCCCGCCAAAAAATGGTCACATTTAAGTCATATCTCGGGCCTAAAAATTGGATAAAAGCATAAATGAAATCATTAAAGATATGCTTTTTTTTAGCTTTGCCATTCATTGTGGCAATTTTCAGTGTACACTAACCACAAATTCAGATGGCGTCCAATATGCAGCCGAAATGAAAAATTTTATGAAAAATTTCAAATTTTTCACAAAAAATAATTTTTATAATAGTAAGGAAACCCCCAAAATGTTGTGTGGCCACTCAAAAAAACCCCAGCCTCCGGTTGGCTGCCATTTGCATGTTTCGTATTCAAAATCCAAGATGATGGCGGCCAAAAATCGTCTAAAATGGCGACAAAAATGGGAATTGTAAATAAAATAAGAGTTTGCCAGACAATTGATGTAATATGCTACAAGGGCATGTAGATTTAACCACGCATATTTGTGTAATAGCTTATGCCTTTAAATCCCAGATGGTCGCCTTCAAAGCTCTTTAAAATTATATAAATTACCATATATTTGTAATATCTTTAGTCATGCAATGTCAAAATTATGAACAAAAGTAGGTAGAGATAGAGTATATATACACTCCTACAAATTGGGCAATTTCTTTTAGTATACGTTAATGAAATAAAACATTCCAAAAGATTGGTAAAGTGTCCAGAACAAGACACAATTTTCTTTGAACATTAGGAATTCATAGATGGTTTTTGTTAAACAACCTGCATAAAATTCCAAGAGGGTCCAATATAGTGCGTAGCAAAATATACCATTGCAATATATTTGTAATGAAAAACTTAGAGTTGTATAATCATCGAAATACCTAAAAAGTTTAAAATTAAAGTAGGCATATTATGTCTTTGACTAGAAAAATATACCATTTTCTTAATATATCAGCTGCCATTTGGTTTTTAAGCAATTTTAAATTTAATAAAATTTTTTCTTTTTTTTATTATTGTTGTTTATTGTTTATTTTATTGTAATGGGATGTGCTGATTATGGTGAAGATTATCAAATATATTGCAGATATATTTCAATTTCTTAACCGGTTTTTAAAACTCTTTGAGCCATATTGTCTGCTATTTAGAATTTTTAAATAAATGGCCGAACGAAAACCAAACAAATGATAAATATGAGTTTCTTTTAGTCGGAGATTATGCCATACTTTCTGTCGATCTTTTATCATGATTATACTAAATTTATATATCCACATATAGGGCAATTTGGTAGGTTTTAATTAATTAACTTTTGAAGGCAGCCATATTGGCTTCCTTCTTGAATTTTCAGCTTGCTAACAAAACAAGTAAGACACATTTGAGTTTTGTAATGGTCATAGGCATATCTGTTATATCTATAGAAAACTTTTTCATCATAATTTTTGAATGATATGATTAAATAATATTAATACATATTTATTGAGTTTTTAATATGTAATTTGCAGAAAAGGTCTTGGACGCAGCCATTGGCTGCCCCTTTCAATTTTTAGCATGTTACGAACTTAACAATGTCGGATAGGAGTTTATAATGATCAGAATTATATGTATCATTCTTCAATTGACCCTTCTAATCTAAAATCTTAATTTTGGGATGATATAACTAGATGGTTACAAATTTAGACGTTTTGTAGTTTCAAAGATCAATTGAAGGGCCGTCCATTTGGCTTGTAATTGTGAATTTTAAACATGTTAACAAAACCTTAAACATTTCTAATGTAAATACATATCCCATACTTTAATCTATCATTTAAATCAATCATTTGAGATGATATAACGCAAATATGATACAAATATATACCAATTTTAGATTTGAAAGGGTTGAATAGAGGCTATATTTGCATCAGCTTGAATTCTATGTAAGTTTTAATGACAAAACCAAATGTCAGATATATTCCTATGTTGAAAGAATATTTCTTTACTTTTGCTGACACTTATTACCACATATCATTTAGCACAAATCATTTTGGAATGATGTAACTTGATACATGACATATATGCCAATTTGTGTAGGAGTATAAAGCTCTTTAAAAGAGGGTCACATTGTCCCTCATCTTAAATTTTCTGCGTGTTTACCCAACAGAATGCCAGACATGAGGATTTAATTTAATGGTCAAAGTCATATAACCTAACTTTAAATCTTAACCCCCCTTTTTATTCTAATTTTTACATAGATATGACTTGAATATATTACAGATACGGCAATTCATTTAAAAGAGCTTTAATGCGTCCATATGCGGCCATTTCTTGGATTTGAAGAAGCAAGATGACCTTACAAAATAATGTTTGCTTTAAACTTAAATGGACCCTTGGGGGGATCGCTCATTTCTTGTGGTTCTTTACCATATTAGATCAAATATTTCTTTCTGGAAACTATAATTTATATTTACCATTTTTTTTGTCTTTCCGCATTTTTTGTGTCGGCCAGTTTTTGGATAATTAAGTTGCCGCCATCTTGGATTTGAATTAAAATAACATTGCTCAGTATACATAGCATGGGTTTTTGATTATGCTACGACATATTTTTGTGGTTTTCTTTGTTATATTTAGGATTATTTGGGACACTATTATGAATTTTTCACATTTTTCAATCAATTTGTTTCAATTTGGTGGCGCCATAAATTGACCTCCTATTTGAATTTTGAGTATAGGTAGTACACTGAATTGCCACAAATGCGTTGGCAAAGCTAAAAATCATATATTTAAATTATTATTTCATTTATGCTTTTATCCATTTTTTGGAGGCCGACTAGACATATTTTTTAAATTGACCATTTTTGGCGGCCATATTGGCGGCCTATTGGATATCTCAAGAGCACGTCACTTTTTCATTTCAACGTTAACAATGTTTTAAGGACCCCAAAAGGCATCCAAACATTTGGTTTGGTTAAGTAACTGGTGGTGGGGGGTGGGTGCACGGGAACCCCCTTATATGCCCAACGAATGACATCTTCAAAAAGTGAAATGGTATTAGGGAGAAAATATCTGATGATAAACTTAATTGTTTTTTTTGAAAGCTGGTATTGTACATTTTGTAAACTTGTGTACTTTTTTTCTTGATGGTAAAAAAATCAGTTTTTGCATGACCTAATTTGAATTTGTCAATTCCATCCCTGTTCTGATAATAATCTTTTTCAGTGGTTAACACGTAAGACTTTTATTAAAAGACCCTCAATAAACACGTTTCCATTCCCCTCGTCTATCGATTTGTTCGTTCTTTGTTGGGGGGCACATAGTATCACACATATATTCATTATGGAAGTAATGGAATATACGATGATCGTTGTAAATAACGTTCGCCCGATAATTGCTATTGACGACGATCATCGGTTTGCGCAAGGTGGGAATGGCCCTTAGTGCGCCGATAGCGTACTGTAGGTTGCTTCTATGATATGTTGGCCGAAATTATGGCTCAGGACCATATGTGCTGGAGGCCTAGGGACGAATTCAATACTCAACTCGCGGGGGCGTTTTTTCCGGTTCCCTGCCTAGTTCGCAATGCAACCCCTAATATACTAGCAAATCAAACGCATTCTTTAATCGGAATGACGTTTTTCGGGTTATGGACCCTGCTTATTTTGATGCGAGTAACTCCCAATTAAAAACAGTTCATCATCTGTAGAAAGTTTCTTTTTAGAGTTCTGCCCGGTTCGGCGCGTTTCAATTATTCATCAGTTTGCTGATACTTAATCGGATTAAAGGATTCAGAAGATTGAGCTGATTAAATGACCCGCCTGAAACCGGCAGAACCAGAAACGCCCGCTGTTGATATCGATTTTTGGTCCTAAATAATCTGGAAAAGTAGTCAAATATGCCCATGACCACATTTGCCATAAGGTCCTGGAGCATAAATAAAAAAGGATCATATTTGAATACACACAAATTGTCGCCAGGCCTGATCATATGGCAAATATTCTCCTGGAGCCGCGGAGAAGCTCCAGGACAATATTGCCATAATGGCAATGAAGTATGTGCACTTAAATTTGACTACGAATATTTCTAGTTTCTCCAGATTACCACGACTTATGCTCCCGACCATATGTCAACACACAACGATCACAATCGTGTCACTCACCTTCGCCCGAAATTTCTATTGACAATCAATACGTGGTCAATATCCTTGGGCCATTGATTATACCCTTAAATTATACGATTACCTGTTATATACTTTAATTTGTATCAGAAAAAGAAGAAAGACCTTTTTGACCAATTTCGGACATTTGACCTCTTTTGGTATATTACAACATTACCCTATAAAATTGGCCTTTGTGTTAAGCAACTATAATATTTGAAGCCTGCTTCTGAGTAAACAATTAATCAAACAGTTTTTACGCGTTGCTCTTAGTTGTGCTGGTCATGGTTTAGGGTAAGTTTCATATAAAATACCACCTCAAAAGACTCAACTGGATGTTATACAATGTTGTGGGTAGATCTTCAAATGCAAGTAAATGCAAAGAATATGAAACAAATACGTCTGGAAGCAAGGAGGGCTGATCGGAATTCAAGGATGCCACCATTTTCACCAAACTATCTCGCGGCTGGGAATGGACCAGACCTGTACCACAGGACGCCAATTTGATAATGCCAACTAAATTTATTAAAAGCATAATTAGCACATTTTTTTAGAGCGCCCCATTTTTTTTAGAGATTTTTACACGTTGATTGGTTACTGGCTAGTAAACTATACCTTGAATGGTTATAGCTCGAAAATGTCCTGGTGTCACAACTAAGGAATGTTTGTAATTAAGAATAATTACTTTATCGGGGAATCCCGATAATGAATTCAACGTCTGCTGGAACCGGCCTTCCAATGTGAAATAGCCGGGAATAGCGCCATGTACGTTTCTACTCTCATCCATTTGTTTTTTTTTTTTTTTGTCAGGCAGTCAAGTTAGATGTTATCCTTCTATAGGTGGCAAACTATTTCATCATGGACGGCCATAAAGCGTAGCATTTCCAGCTCGCCGTTTAAGTTCCAATCTGGATCCCCCAATTCTATTACAAAATGCTTATTTTTATGATAAATACGCATTTCGTAGCATTCCTTCGTTCGCAGGTATAGTTTCCTAGACAATTACCAACGTAACTGTGCCAAAATTCAACTTTTTAAAATTGGGGGACGCTCTTCAAACAGGTGCCATATTGGCTTAAGGCTTGCACACATGCTAACATCAAGGTCATTGATACAAGACAAATTTAACCATCATCCTCTTCTTCAGCAGTGTCAGCAGTAAGCAACATCACATGCGTAATTATTTGTCATCATCTATCCACTTTGTGAAACGTTAAACACACAATTTACAAAAGAATATAAAATAATGTATAATAACAACAATAACAAACTACTAGAGGTCATTGTGCTCACAGAGTATCACACCGTTTTGCACTTCAATACCCAAGCGCGAGTGTGCCAAATGCCGCTATTGGCGTCTGTGGTTTGGCCTAAATGGGTCCAATTAATCGAGTTGTGGATTTTGTCGAGACCCACATATTGGATTATCGGTCGAAAATCCAGATTTTCATCATGATAATCCAAGATTATCAAGATACTTGGACTTTCACAAATGGGACTAATTCCAAGAGTTTTCGGTTTCGCGGCGATAATCCAAGTTTTTTGATTTGGATAATCCAAGGTTTTTTTTTTTCGAATTATTGGTCTTTTGGCGTCGAAAGTCTTGGATTTTCTATCGATTAATTCAAGTTTTTCAACTTGATTTTGATAATCTTGGATTAATCAATTAGGCCAGGAAAGATAATGTAATTTTGGTGTACCTAGAACTACTTGGCTATCAAAGGTTTTTTCTTCACAATGCTTTCTTTGAAATATCACACAAATGATAACGAAAAGTCCGCGAAAAATCCCGGGTGGCAGAAATATGTCTATTTGCATAAATTCCAAAATGGCCAAGGGGCCATTCAAAGGACTTTGCCCATAACTCAAGATTCGAGAGTCATAGAGATGTAATGTTGGTGTCTCTACCCATGTTTTGGGGGTCTAACGAACTCAAAAAGAAGACTAATAGCAATATGAATTGAGCGGTTTAGGCCTTATTGCATAATCCAATATGGCGCTGCCTGTTGTACTTCTTTTCGTGAAATAAGTTATGTTAAATTTGTTTTATGGTGTCCATGCTTATGTTATCCAAAGAACATGATTATTAAGTTGTCCATTTAAAAGACAACAGGACTCAAACGAATGAAAATCTCTATTTAAATTTGTGGATTCAAAACTTCTTGATCAATTTTCAAATACAAAAAAAGAACATCATAAGAACGTCTCACATAAAAATACAAAAATCGGAAGAAAAAATCCTTTTGTTCATTTTTTACAGGCTTTACTGGGTAGCTCAATGGCGTCATTTGCCAAAAAGTAAGTAATTTCTGAACAGCTCGTAATATGAATGTTCCTCCTTCACTTTCTAAATAATCAGGCAAG
Organism: Ophioderma brevispina; assembly: GCA_023653785.1. Taxonomy (NCBI): domain Eukaryota; kingdom Metazoa; phylum Echinodermata; class Ophiuroidea; order Amphilepidida; family Ophiodermatidae; genus Ophioderma; species Ophioderma brevispina. Next base: position 52,460 of record JAMKCH010085281.1, read on the forward strand.
CGTTTTTCATGCTGGTTAGTTAGTAAGAGATGCAAAATGTGCCTATCTCAACAGGTACCCCGATTGTTAAAAACACCCCTTAACGATTGCTCTGAGTTGACCTTATCTCTACAGATGAATGTTTTCCCCCCTTATGTAATTATCTTGCACCAAACCATAACCCTCCCACCGTTATAGATACCCCAACATTTGGTAAAAAGAACTATCAGCTGATTGGTTAAAAATGGAACATAGATAATACCAGCTAGACCGTTTAAATGTTATGTTTTGCTTAAAATATAACACACTTAAGGACTCAACCATTTATGAACAGGAGCAGAAAATTCATAGGGGGGTCCTTATTTTAGGATTAATTGTTTACCCCTCCCCCCACTACAGAAAAGTTTAACACCTTTGTAGTTAGATGGACCCTCTACATCACTGCTAGGTATGTAGCCTCCAAATTGTGGTAATCACTTGGTGTTGTTCATAGGGGCCAAATTTTAAAGTTTACATTACACAGGGGTCAAATTAAATTCCCCAATCATGTTGGAATATATTCCAAATTGTCCATCTAGTCATACGGATTCAAAAATGTAGATTTGTACACCTACGACATTGGTTTAGTGAGTTATAAGGTAGAAATGACTAAAATTAGGAAAACAGGTCCATCTCAATTTGTACAGGGGTCACATTGAAAAGTTAATTCTGATATATTTTAATACTGCAATTATTGGCCTGATGAGGAAGGACTCCCAAAAAGTCTAGTTTTGATTCTGGTTTTAAATGTTTACTTACGGAGAAAGAAGGTCAAAGAAGGTCAAGCGCCCTATTGGATTAGTGTTTGCCCTATGACCTATTTGTCGCATACTAATGATAACTATACCTATAGATGGTATAACTATTCCTTAGTTTGACGCATTAAGCTAGATGAACACAAAATTGGAGCGACGTCTGATTTTGACCCCCTGTACTCAACAATAGAAATTTGACCTTTTTACCATTTTTATACCCTACAACTCCCAAACCAATAGTCATAAATGGTATGCAACGCTATACATTTGGTTGGAATCCTTATACCAGACGGACATATGGTATACCTTTTGATAGTACTACCTACTTGATATAACAGGGTCCATACAACTACCAAAGGTGTCAACCTTTCTGTAGTAAGAGGTAAACGATAATGTTTGACCTGGGTCCGTGCTCCTCCTCTATATGGCCCACAGATTTTAAGCATATGTGCGCAACGATGTGTACTTTTTAATTTTGAAAATTAATATATAGTTTACGATTTATATTTAAAAATGCTATGGAGAATTGTGGTAATGTTGCACTCCTCGAGTTTTTCGGCTCCTGGGCAAAAAGTGTTCGGAATTGTCTCGCAAAAGCTTTTAGGTAATTTTTATATCTTTTGAGCACATTTTATTGAAAAATTCGGTCCCACCACCTTACCCGGGGAAGGGTAAGGCTGCCAAAGTGAGGGGATTGGTGAAGCCTCCTATACTTTACTATGTAAATTGTTTCAACCATATAAGTTGCTTTTAAAACAAAAGGTTTCATGTTTATAATATAAACTTAATTTTTTTTAGTTATGTTATCATTTAGGTTTTTGTTCTTATTGAGGCCCCAAATCAAATTTTCTACAACTTGTCCACAAAACTGATTTCACCAATTTTGCAAGGGCGCAGGCATTATGATGTCTAGACGCTAAATGTGGGAATTTGGGTTAACTTATTTTGATTCCTCAAAAGAGAAGAACCATAGTCTATCATTGTGACACAAAACCAAGTTTTAAAGGGGTGTCTATGGAAAATATATGGAGTTAATCAAACCAACGCCCCCCCCCCCACTGCATGGTTGACATGTTACCACGAATAACCTGATTAGACGAATGTTAAGCAATACCAGCATTATTGACATAAGTTTGCTATAAACGTAACTATTTCGCATAGTCCGATTGCTAAAGCCTCTTCCCATACCCATATTTCACCGAAAGTGGTAAAAGATTGGTATATTTAGAAAGCTACTATTTTATCTCATTTTCGGGGACGACGAACGCTGTGAAATCTTAGGGCTAAAAAAGATTATTTGGTTTGGGAATGTTATGACGAATATTGGGATTTTAAAACACAGTACTCTCACATTTTTCATATCTCACATCAAGAATGGGTTAATATCGGCGCGAAACTTTACAAGGTGGGGTTTGGGGGGGAAGGTCATTCTAATCAGATGAAAACTTTATATACTTAATAGGGTCATCCCCTTAAATTACATGGTAGCACATTTGTCGATTTTTCGCGGACGGAACTTGATCCTGACTCAGGAGATGATCCTCATGGTTAAGACTGGTATGTGAAATGGACAATATATGGTTTCAGGGGGGGGGAGGGGATGTGTTTATTCTTAGCTCAATATTGGTGCCATATGCAAATTCAAAGTGCCACGAATCTCGGACATATCATTATTGTCACAATTATCACCATTGGCGTTGGCTGCCTTGTCCATTGTTGGATTTATAACACTAATTATGGAAAAGGTGTCTCATCTTCCCAAAAATTAGGTGACAATTCACATTGCCATAAGTTGAGTCACAGACTATGTTTATAGACAAATATAAGACTTCCGTCGAGATGTGGACAAAATCTATCAAAATGGCGGCATTTTTGGATTTATATGTCAACGAAGCCTGAACCAAAACCATCCTATGCATTAGTACTGGGTCATAATGTGTTCACGACCTTGCAACATGGGTAATAGATACGAACGTATTCTGCTACTGAGTCTCATAAGCTCAGATTTTCAGACAGAAAATCTATCAAAATGGCGGCCATTTTGGAATTTATGCAAATTAGGCATAATTTTCTTCTGCAACTCGGATTTCCTCGGACTTTTTAGTACTATCATTTTGAGGACCATTTAATCAAATGCAATTATGCAAAAAAACCTTTGATAGCAATTTGTTCGAGGTCAAACCTCAATTTTCCTGGACTAAATTCGATAAACTTAGGATTATCATTTGATAAACCTAGATTTCGAATTTTATGGACACTATAACCTGACAATCTTGGATTTTCATTTGATAATCCAAGCTTTTTTCACTCATCCACGTTTTCTTGATAATCTTGGGATATATTTGAAAATCAAGATTTTCAAATTAATTTATTGTGTCTCAGCGTCGAAAAGCCCAGATTTTTCGGTCGATAATCCAAGTTATCAACAATTTTGATAATTGAACTTTCAAATCGAAAACTTGGATTTCACTTTGATATCCAATTTTTCCGCTGTTGTACAAGGGAAATCGAAAATCTGGATTATCGGTAATCGAACAACTTGGCTTATCAACTTGAAAAACTTGGATTTTTCAAGTTTAATGGGCATCTGGCATCGAAACTCCAAGATTTCGGTCCGATAATCCAAGTTTAATCACTTGATTTCAATAACTGACTTAATCAGTCGAACTTGAATTTCACTTTGATAATCCCTCAAGTATTTTCGATTTAATGATGTACTTTTTATAGGTGTCCAAAAATCCAATATTTTCGGTCGCTAATCCAAGTTTTAATCAACTTGATGTCAAAAACTGGACTATCAATTCCGAAAAACCTTGGATTTTCACTTTTTATAATCACATTTTTTTCGACCTATTGTACAAAGAGAAGGTCGAAAATATTGGATTATATCGACTGAAAATCCAAGAGTTTCAGACATCATGTCCAATAATTAGAAAAACCTGGATTTTCGAGTCGATATTCTTGGATTATCAAGTGATAACCAGGTTTTTCATTCACATATCGACCATCCCTGGATTATCAATTGAAAGTCAAGTTTATTCTTGATAATCGGATTATCAATTAAAAATCTTGGATTTTTCGACCGATATCCAGATGTTGGTCGAAAATCCAAGATTTTTTGATTAATTGGATCCATGTAGGCCAACCATAGGCGTCAAATGTCCCCACGTGAATCAAATACCGTAAGCCTGACCTCGTGACAATTTCCCGCTGAATGTGACGTACGCACGTCCACGTCAATGGCAAGCCATAATGTTCATAACGCATTGGTAATGCGTTGGTAATGTAGAGCAGCGTGTGTGTTATTTTTGAAGCAGCCTGTATTAAAGGGATGACCCGGATTTTTAATTAAATAAATTTTCATCTTGATTGTAATGGTACATTCATCCGAGTACAGCAAATATCTAATAATTTACATAGAATTTCATTCCGTTTTGATATATGAGCTGGTAAATGCATATTTTGTTAGCTCCATAGAATATGGTAAAACAATATTGGTCCGAGGCAAATTGCAGTACATTTTCACTATAACATCCGCAAATAAACATTGTTTAGTCCTAAGATTAAATGATAAAAAAATAGTAGCGTTCATCAGATAAAGACTAGATAAAATATTTCGACCACTTCTAAAATCTGGGGTCCTTGGGACAAGCTATTAGCGATTGGGCCCTGATCTTTTAGGCAATATCAGTAATTTGCAAAAACAGAAAATCGAAATTCAAGTCAAAAACCAGATTTTTGCATATCTGTAACAAAGTATTGGTATCCTAACATACCATAAAGTTATAAGACCAAAAGCAACCAAATAAGGACAAACAAATCGGATATTTCAAATCATGCTGTCCGTACTGACACTCCTACTACACGTAATTGGATGGAGATTCGTATCTTTGAACATGCTGTTTGCTCCCTTTCTGCGATTTTCCAGTGTAAAATTAACTTTGTGAATTCTCACGACTTTATAATTCACTTCAAAGCTATTGCAAATTCATATATTTGCGGGTGGATCATGATAGTAATCGTTAAAAAAAACCTACCGTTGGATCATATAGCAATTCAACGATACGTGCCCATGATGGACTTTTTCAAGTTCAACATCGGTCCCAGTATGTTTTCTGAACCAAAGTTCAGCCAAAGGTTCTAAACTTTTGAAGGCCTCTTATGTACATGATCATTATAGACGGACAACCTGACTCCATGGGAAGTCCATTCTTTTTGAGAATCGAAGACTGGTCTCTGGACCTGAGAGGGCTGCAGACTCCAAAACATTACCCATAGTTCAACCCTGAAACAATTACATGCAATACACCATATTCCGTGTCTTGTAATTATATGCTTGGACCTAGAACGTGGTTTTCTCTTTGGTTTTTGTATAGTTCGCTATAGACTCTACCGGACTAATCATCTGGCCTTCCCTAGAAGATCCTAGATAATTATGAACATTTACATTTCAGCTTACAAGTGCTCAAACGACGCTTATACTGTTATTATATACCGTGTGTCCAAAAAAACCGCAACACTTGGTGACATCAGGCGCCATAAGTTTTGACAAAAGAACGTGACTATTATTCCCCCGGGGTGTTTTAAGGTAAGGGGACTGTAGTAATGTCCCTGAAAGGTGCTAAGGTAGAGTTAATATTTTTTTAAGATATGATCCCAGAAACTCAAGTAACAGAGGACCCATTTACCAAAATTGAGGCGCTATTTAACTACAAATACGGCACGTACGTTTGCGCCCCGAACCACCAATATGAATCTTAAGTCCAACCACCATTTCAATTTTTTTTTTAAAGACAGGTACTGCAACAGATATAACAGTGAATGTTTCCATGTAATAACAGCTATAAACATGCATTAACACACTTAAAAAAAAAAGATGGAATAGGAATGATGATCAACAAAGTTTTCGTATTAGACAGCACGGGATTAGAGCTCATCATTCATCATCCATTTTGGATGACACAAAGAGTATCTTAACCCAAAATGTAATGACATAAGAATACTGATATTGTATTGAGTTGGTGTTGAAACGGTTTTACTTTCATAAAGTTGAGATGTAACAAGCAGTTGAGCCCAAGAATTTTACATTTTAGTAATGTGGAGGTTGTCTATGCATCACTCCCTGTTCATGAAGAATTAATATTTACACTTCCAGATTCTTTCTCACAGGCCAGCTACTGCAGCGCAAAAAAATTAAATAACTAATAGAAATGACAAGAGAATAACATATCAAAAGTCTATATAGAAGTATAGTATGTGTAGGGAGGCAAGGTTGTACAGGGGTAAATATAAAGTACGTATTATTGTACTGCAATTTATACCAACATTTTGGTCATGTCGTAAAGATTAAACAGTATAGTTGCCCTATCTGGGGTTAGAGTTTAATAGTAGAGGGCACTTTACAGGTTGGAGGTCATCCTTGCGGGTAACATTTTTAGAATGCTCCGTTCTTTTCAGAATGGTCCCAAATTCTTCATGTAGTCCCAAAGGACAAGGAAATATAGTAAGACTGTTGATTTTCAGACTGTTGACACATTATTCGGGATAAATGTGAGACACACAAAAAATGGTTTCTGTTGCAATTTTTAGGTTAAAAAGAAATTCTTGCACTATAGAGTTCTACCGTGTAGGAAACGTCTTAAAAGGTGATTTGATTTGCTTATATTCAATATAAAAACATAGTTGAATTTGGTGATTTGCTCCAATACCAAAATAGAAATTGCAATTTTTGTACAAAGAAATTCTCAGCTAAATCCTCAGTGGCGTAACCATTGGGGGAACCCCACCAAAAATGGGGAGGGAACAAAAAAAGGAAGAAAAACGAGGAAGAAGAGAGAAAAAAGAGGAAGAAAAGCGAAGTCGGAAGAAGGGCAAAAAAGATGGAAGAGGGCAGAAGACGAAGGGACGAGGAAAGAAAAAAACCCGGGCGCTTCAGGTGGCTACATCCCCATGCCCCTTTCAGATTTAGAAGTGATAGCAATAATTCTGGATTCAAACCGCGAGCGAAAAGTAACCGGATTTTTTCGGTAGTTACAAGTGTCGGTACAGGAATGGGAAAACTCTTGGTATCCACAAAAAACCCCCCACCTCCGGAGAGTAGGTGTGGTTACGACGACTCTGTTAATCCTCCTCAGTATTTTGAACTGGAAAGCAAAATCAGTGCAAGAAATCAAAGCTTTCAACTCTTGTAGGGACACCGAAATGTGGAAATCTCTCGTTGCACCCTTTCACATATGCACATTTGTTACAAAGCTGTAGAAATGATGTAGCGGGGTATGAATATGGTGCTCGTAGTCTGGTACTGGTGACAACATAGATTCACCGTCACCTTTAATCATCACAAGGGTCGCCGTCATTGATCCATTTTCGAGGATAATGTTATTTTAGATTCATATTGTACATTATTGAAACTTTTTTCTAATGATACGTTATGGTTTCTTCTCTCTGTGAACACCCAAAATTCCCTTAGTGGTTGCCTAGAATTGGAAAGGCAAATGTCATCTCAAAATGACCAAATTATCAGAAACTTGTATCCTAATACTAAGATAACGACATATTGTAGGCTACAAAACTAACTTCTGGACATGCTGCAAGAGACCTGGCGGGGGTACCACTCGAATATAGAGAATCGTCTATGTAAATTTCTCGCACTATCATATTTCAATACCTGTAGAAAACTCACCGCCAAGTGAAAGTTTTCTGACAGGGAAATGTTCCTTTTTATCTGCTTGGTAGTGTGCATGAGCCTCGAATTTCATCCCCCGTTCATCAAGCTGTGACCTGAGTGTTACCTTCGACCCTGGTTCAAGCTCACACAGAGTGACGCTTATTTTGTCACCAGCAAGGCGTCAATTGGGGAGTTGCTTGAATAAATATCGGTTCTCTCAGCGCCTCTGTACATAGAAGCTGAAAAAAGGAGAAAGTTGACTTTACGTATAATGACTTCTGTCATTTGACTTATATAGTAATAATCTTTGCTAAATAAATTTGCTAATAAATATATGGATGGGTATTTAGAATGCAAAAAAGCTTACCGTGTAATCTTACGAAAGGAACAACTTGATTGCGATAGTCGAATCGCAAGGAGAAAATGTTGTCTTGGAGAGCTACCTAGAAGAAAGAGAGGACCTCTGCCTTGTAGTTTTTTTTTTTTTTTTTACCTCAAATGAACAAAAGTCAGCTAGCAAAGCCAGAGAAAAAACAAGTCAGCAGCAAGAAGCACCGCACTAAATACACTAAAAGATCCAAGCAGGACATTGATGCCGCTAAGGCGCCTTGATGTATGCCGACACCGTGGTGCTTGAAGAAGCATTTAAGTTAAGCTGAAACGAGTGACACCAAGATATCTTCTTGAAAACAAGCATGCTGCTGCCTTGGAGGCCATGAGGAGCTGCGCTGACAAGAAGTCCACCCCACTGATAAGAATCAAAGGTTGAAAACAATTGAAGAGCTGCTGACAGATAGTTTCAGCACTTAACTCTGTATTGGTAGCCAGTGTAGACTCACTACTGATGAACCTTCCTTAATCACAAGATGAGAAACACTTCCCATCCAGACGGACCTTTCACTATAAAGGAGGTGGGGTTGCTGAACGAAACGGAACACACCAAGACCCTGACCCAGACAACATTCCTGCAGTAATCGCTAAGATCCACACTTCAATGCGTAACTTGTTAGAAAATTTTGACTAAGAATATGCAGGCAAACAAACCAGCTGCCTTTCAACATAGTTCATCACTCCCATACCACAGAAAGGCAACCTCCAACTACCCCAAAAACTACAGAGGAAAAAACTAGCCTCTAAGACCTACAACCCAATGCTGCCCTCAACAGAGTCACTCCTCACATTGTCCATTCTCAGACGGAACCAGAATGGGGGGGGGGGGGGGGGGGGGGGGGGTCTTGGGGGGGGGTGGATTTCGCAAAGGCATATCAACACTACCCTGGATATAGGAAGATTGAGAATTTCAAAGACAAAAGCTTACAAGTGGGGTTGTAAACTTCTCCAAGACTTTTGACAGTGTCAACAGGTGGCCGTCGCGAGATTCTGGCCGAAATTCAAGACCCAGGACCATGACCAGTCTTTTTATCTCATAAGGCAGACATTCAATATGTTCTACTTAAATTTTTTATGATCCAATCTCCAACTCTACAATACAAATAAAATCATAACTAAATTTTGTTCCTGGAGTGGCGATTCGACCACGACCTTTAGATAAACACACGCACGCATCCGAGCGCAGGAAGTCGTTAGTTGTTAATACTTCAATATAAATAGTCATTTTAGCCTGAACAATTTAGCGTAACATATCGAATGCGTCTCCTTGAACCCCATTTTGAACACAAACTGACACCCATGAAACCCCCCCCCCATCGCTTCAATATACAACCAATCACCCCTTTTTTCTCTCAAGTTGTGGTTTCAATATCAACATAAACTCAATTACCACTTTATCTATGAAAAATCCCACACCCTGAAGCTATTTTTCGAGATCACCTTGGTCAGGAACAAAAAGCGACAAATTTAGATCAAGGGCCCCCTCCACGGGTTGCCACCCCAAAATACGGTATTTTACCCTATTGCCATCTCACCAGACCTCACAGATGAACTAGACTATCATCTGAAAACTTACGTTCAGGATTGAACAAATTACTACTTCCTAATGGGGGTGAGGTTTTATTTCAGGATTTTCAGAGATTATTAAGATTGGGGGGATTGGAGTACCCCCGACAACTTACTTTGCCCTTGTATACTTACTACATCAAGTACATTATGCTTAAATACCCGAATATGCTAAATATTGGGTCACTAAGGTCAGTACATTTATTTTCTTATATGTACCATATAGTATGCCCCCCCCCCCGCGGAAATAACCCCCACTTTGAGGGTGCGTTCAGGAATCGGCCTTTTTACGCAACAAAAATTCTTCCCTCATAAAATTCTGGATCTAGAAAAAACCGCATGCGATAAGCTTTCCACAACGAACGCTATTTTCGTACCATCTGGTATAGGCAACAGATAGTCGCATGATTGAAGGGCACCCCCATCATGGTTTGCCACCCCAAAATACTGCATTTGCCACCTCACCAGGACTCAAACAGACCTCTACTATCCCTGAAAACTACTGTATGGATGAACAAATTATGACTTTTAAAATAAATCAAAAAAATTAAAAGTTTTTTATTTTTATATATAATAATAAAATTAAAAAATACTCCTATGTGGTATTTTGTATATTTAAGTATTTTACACTGTATTTCTAATAAGGGGTCAGTTAGTGACCCCCTACAAATTATTTACCCTCGTATCATTACTACATCAAGTACTTATACTTAATACCTGATAAGCCTTATTTCTAAGGTCATTACACGGTCAGGGTATATCTAGTTGTCCTCATATGTACCATATTATATGATTTTCTTAATTTTTTTGACCCCACCCCCAGAAATAACCCCCATATATTGAGGATCGCGTTCAGGATTCGGCCTTTTTAACCTAACAATTCTTATTCACATAAAATTCTGATCTAGAAAAACCACATGAGATAAACTTTCGTCCAGGTGATACCTAGCTCATTTTTAGCCCGGACTAAAACATTAACGGAATAAAGCGCACACAATATCATGAATAGCGCCCCCGAGGAACGAGTTGAAAATATATGCTCTTGGAGCTAGGGCCAAATCTCCAAGAATCACGGGGCAGCAATGTGCCATATTTCTTATACCGACTACGGTGTCCAGATGCCGGGCCAGATGAGGACTGTCAAAGCAATTGCCATTATGTGTGATAACCCATCTAGCTTTTGCAGACCATGGAAGGGGCCACAAAGGAGTTACTAACAACTACTGGAATCCTCTAACGAGAGTACTTTTGCTCCCTATCTCGTTCTAATCGCCAATGATTACATCCTCAGACAGTCGTGATGCCATGATAGACAAGGCACTTATCACAAACCCAGCGTTTGACACGTCACTAAAGTCAGATCCTCACAGGACTTTGACTACCAGGCGATCTAGCTCTAACAGCGGACCTGATATGTGATGCACAAGATCTACTAACATCAGGAATGCTGGAGACAAAGTCAGCTACTTCTAAATGCTAAGAAGACGGAATACATGACCATCAATGAGAATCATCAACATATCTGCACTACAACACTGAGAGGTCAGGGACTTCAAGTACCCAGGGTCCTATGTTGCCGACATCAAGAAAGACTTCCTGTCACGCAAGACTATTAAAGCCCGTGGTCCTAGGTTTGTTTTTAACCCTGCATTGACGGTAGTTGCTTGACTAACAGACTAACAGACCTAACTAGGTTGAGTGGTTGCCAGACTATTAAAAACTTGCCTGACTAGGTTGAGTGCATGGGTCCCAATAGGTTGAGTGCATGGGTCCCAATTGTTCATTTTCTGTATTCTGTACGGAGAATCACAACTGGCGACATTTGCCCTATACAATGGCAGCGTGCCATGCATGATGACCGTCTGCTGATCGACTGACTGTTCAAGGGAAACTTTTCTCATTAAATGTATAAGGCATTGCAGCCATGATTTACATTTACAGCTATTTACATGCAGTCTGAATATTACCTGTGATATCATGCAAGAATGCAGTAATCAGGAAAATAAATACCTTACGTAATCGAGTGGGTCATGTAACCACACATGCACTATATGCACATCAGTGGTTATGTAGCCACAACGCCTAAATGCAGGTAAGGGTCAAAGGTCATGTATGGTTCGTTAGAGATCATTTTCTAAGAAATACTTAAAACATGTAAACAGTAGTTCAAGCTTCATGTGATCTGTGCGCGTGCACAGGCTGAACTTGTGAAACAAAGCGTGAAACAAACAAAAGTCGTAGCGAAATGCAGAAGTTATCACAAGGTAATTTAACATAATTTAAGGCATTATAAACATAACCTTACCCAATTCAGTGAGATTCTGAGTTAGCTTTAGATACACTTGTTCCTGTGTTGTTAAACAGCGGATCATGGTAATACACTTGGCACTCGGGCGCGGATTAAAACACTGCAGCTGTCTTCAGGAAAGCGTCCTCTAGTTTTCAAACAGAAGGTATAATGTTGTAAACCTTGAACTCTGTTACCTTTCGACTGTACATCGCGTACTGTGTGCTTTCATAAGGTGAATATTTTCTCTTATGTTAAAGCGGCACTGTACATTTTAACAAAAAAATACGAAATTTCTTCAATTTGTTCGCAAATGGTAGTCTAGGTCATTCGAAGAAAGGCCCCATGTCACAGAGGAAAATGTCAGAAGTTGTCCAAAATCGACAAAAATTGACGAAAGTTGCGCAATGTTGCAAAAATTTGCACAAAATGGCCTAAATTTGACAAACCACTTTATACATTTTTTAGCAATTTTCGCAACTTTTAATTGGATTTGTGCATTTTTCTGCAACTTTGCGCAACTTTCAGAAATCTTTCACATACTTATGCAACTTTTGGAATTTTTTTGCAGTTTTGAGCAACTTTGAGCATCCTTTTGCATTATTGTACAACTTTAAGCTAACTTCTTGCATCTTGGTGCAATTTAGTGCAACTTTCAACCACTTTGTGCAATTTTGAGAAACCTCTTAGCAATTTTGCGCAATTTTGAGCAACGTTTTGCAATTTTTGTTTAACGTAAGGCAACTTTTTGCAATTTTGTGCAACTTGATCAGCTGTATGCAATTGGCCACAACTGTGCACAATGTTATGGCAGTAAGTTGAGTAACTTTCAAACTTTCTAATGTTTACATCAAATGTAGTTCTGAAATATCTAACACTTAAAGGCTTACCCAGAGATTTTCCCGAGGATGGCGCCCTCAAATTTCTAAAACAAATCGTGTGTTTTACATGTATATAGACCGTATTCAATAGCCAGCCATGTTGGTGGACAAGATAGACGCATTCCAGTACTACAATACATTCACCTGTCAATGATCCTTGTGCAATCGCTAAACATGGATCGATTGACAGCTTAATGTATTGTAGTCCTGAAATGTATGCATCTTGTCCACCAACATGTCTGGTGGCTGACGTCATATTGAATACGGTCTATAATGATTGTCCGCATACTTTCTGTGTGAAAGAGCTGAGCTCAAATCGATGTCCTTCATAGAGAAATCACATCTTTGTAATAAAATCTGGATCCGAAATTTTTGTCATACACAGTGTCCTATGGTACTGTTAAACTGCACATAAAGTTATACAAAAATGTTTAGTTTTTTTGTGAGTTACCATGACCTTATTGAGGTGAAATTACCAGAACCGGTGCATTGTGTGATGGCTTCAATACACGCTCTGAGCTTCACATTTGTATTTCATCTGTCATAATCTTATACTAAAATGGGTTCCACTTAAAAACAATTATCAGTGATCCACCCGAAAAGTTCGAAATATTTGAAATTTGCAGAAATACCTTAAAAGTGAAGGATTCATGTGTAGTTAGTTTTCTCAACTGAAAAATTGACAGAGGAAGAAAATGTTAAGACATGAATCTCTATTCTTTTACGTGTTTCAGTGTCCGTCCGGACTGTATAATGACTAAAATATCTAATTTTGCCTTTATTAGGTTGATTTTGGTCTTATATCAATTGTAGGGCATGTTTTACTATGTTAGGATACCTATTCTTGTTACAGTTATGCACAAACCTGCTTTTTCTTATTTTTTCGATGTTTCTTTTTCTTTTTCTTTTTTTAGCAAATCACTGATAGTGCCTTTAAAGCCACAATCAGTCATTTTTTTTCAAATGCAAATGCCCATTTTGTCCTTGAAATAGCTAGTGTTGGGTCATATCAACACCTTATATTATGTTCTTTGTGAAAAAAATCGCTGATAGTGACTTTAACTCTTAACTGCATAGGGGTTTGCGCTTCCGTTAGTGCATAAGGGGGGGGTGCTCCTAGGGCCCATTCATTATATAATCACTTTCCTAAAGGAATTGTTTAATGAAATCCACCACATGTTACAAGGACAATAAAGAAATAAAAACTGAAAAAAATGTTCAGTAAGAAAACTAGGGGCAAAACATTGATTTTAATTTTGCGTCAAAATGTGCGAAAAAAGACACCAATTCGTTTCTGCATTTTCTACGGCACTGATTCACCAAGGCTTTTGCTGATTGCTTTAATCGGGGAATAATGAAGTATATATACCATATTAAGCACAAACATAAATGTCTCATGCCATTTTATATTTTTTAGGTTTACTTGTATAATTTACCAAAGGTTCCTACAATAAACCGCTATATGATTGATGTATATAAAATATTATGACACCAATGGCCTACTATACTTTCCAAGATTTTTTTGATTAATTTTTTACTTTGTTTATGTCACTAGGTGTATGCATTATGAAAATCAGAATCAGTTACTCTATGAATATTTTTAATTTTTGTCATGGGCACTTCCGTTAGTGCATAAGGGGGGGGGCTCCTAAGGACTCATGCTAATTAACGCAAAAACGACGCGATGGATTTGAATTTTTAGCACCAATGCAAGCGCAACTAAAAGTTAGACAAATACAAAAATATAAACCAAATATATTGCAGCGTTAAAAAATGCCGGCTGAAAAATAAAAAAATAGGCCCCTAGGAGCCCCCTATGCAGTTAAAGACACTATCAGTGATTTGAAAAATATTTGAAATTTGCAGGAATAGCTTCAAAGTGAAGGATAAGTCTGTAGAATTCTCATAAGTTACCTTTTCCAGCTGTAGAATTGAAAGAAAAGGAAGAAAACGGCAGTGCTCCAAGATACGATTCTCTATTCAATTACGTGTTGTAGTAAGTGTCCGTTCGGACAGTAATGACTAAAATCTCCGATTCTGTCCTTATTAGGTTGCTTCTGGTCTTATCATTTGCAGGGTATGTTAGGATACATGTAGTTGTTACGTACATGCTAAAATCTGATTTTTGATGATTTTTTCGATTTGCTGATTTAGCAAATCACTGATAGTGTCTTTAAGTGTTAATAGAATCATTCTTCTTCCTTGAAAGGTTAGTGTTGTCACTGCAATTAACTTACATAGAATATCCCCATGTCAAAAAATGAATGCAGCAGCTACCTATCTGCTATATAGCAGATGGCCTGTAGTTGCTATTGATTTTGGACCTAGCAGGTGTGACGAATTTGATTTCCACCTTCCATCCCAGATTTCTTTGTTTTTTAAATTTACATTTATGTAATTCCCTTGTAATATTTAGTCTACCAATTAACAGGTTTGAAGTGTTAATTAGTTATTGTTAATTGAAATCTTAAGGAAACTTTAAATGAGGAATCTCACAGAGGAGACCATGGGAAAATAGGTAGCTGAAACGCATAGTCCATTGTATTAACTAGGCAGGATGGGGTGTTTCCATAAGGTGACACCCTTTTCTGACACCCTATGAATTCGGAAACCTTAACGGACCAAACCACA
Organism: Ophioderma brevispina; assembly: GCA_023653785.1. Lineage (NCBI taxonomy): Eukaryota > Metazoa > Echinodermata > Ophiuroidea > Amphilepidida > Ophiodermatidae > Ophioderma > Ophioderma brevispina. Next base: position 67,655 of record JAMKCH010085281.1, read on the forward strand.
CGGTTTATGTGGTTTATTCCATTAAGGTTTCCGAATTCATAGGGTGTCAGAAAAGTATGTCAGAAAAGGGTGTCACCTTATGTGAGTGCCACACAATCAAAAGGAGACATTGGGATGATGGTAGTCAAAATTGTAAATCTTGTCTCTTGAACAGCAGATGGTATACAGTTTAGAGATTGGTATCCATGATAAAGGAATAGGACTAAAGCTATGATCTAGAATCACTGGATTAAAGTAAGGAGATAATTGTTGCTATATTGTGTTGACAAGGAATTATGGTAATTACAGAAGAATTCTTTTAATTGTGTACTTAGGTCTGTAAGGTAGGCCTATAGAAAAGAGGTAGCTCACCTGGTTTAAATTGGCTGGTAGACTTCAACTGCTAATTGTATAATTGATCACCCCTCTTTTTTGGTTCGGCCTAAATGCCACATCATCTTCCCACCCTCCAATTCTGGACAACATCTTTTGATTCCATTCCGATCATTGCATTTGGATTTAACCTATTGCAGGTACGTGTCCATCTCTACTAAATTGTTGAAGTAGGGTTGTATTCCAAACTTAGTTAAATTTTGAGACTTTTTCTACCAAGAGTGTGTGTGTGTGTGTGTGGGTGTGGGTGTGTGTGTGTGTGTGTGCGTGCGTGCGTGCGTGCGTGTGTGTGTGTGTGTATGTGTAGCGAACTCTTGTTTTGCAGTTGCATTTTTGCTTGAATATTTTGTGCTTGGATCCTTGTGTTTTGTTGAAGTGTATGCCTAGCCAGTGAAGTCCGGTAAGTTACCTTATTCGTTAGATTGAAAGCGACTCACCAGGAAACACGCTCGAGTGTCGCAATAGAGTAAGTTCAAGCTGAGCGCCACTTGTATGTGCCCAAGGGTAAAAGTCAAGTTAGCATACCAGCTAGAGTGACCAGGTCACTATTCCTCTTTTGTTAGGGCATGATTTTTCTAACAGTTGAATTTATAAATTGGTTCACACCTGAACTTGAGATTTTAATTGTTGATCACCTGATTGAGGTAATTTTCAGAATTAATGAGAGACTTTTAATGTGACAAACAAGTACTAGTATAGGCAAGATATAGTGAGAGTGCATATAATGCTGCCTATGTGGCAACACCTGTTGCCTCTGTCAAGTGTAAGAGAGAGAGAGAGGGCTGAAGGTCAATTCTGACAAGTTTAAACAGTCTCGCCATAGTCAGGTAGAACCTCCATGTGACCGTAAAGTTGAGTATGTAGTACATGTGGAACTGTATTTTTGTGAAAATTTCATATACAATCTTGCAACCAAGGTTTTTCTAAATCAAAATTGTATGAGGATTCCAAAAATCATGGGTGTCATTTTTTAAATGTGTTCTTGGATGAATTTTAGGGGGGAAAGGTTTACACTGGTTTATACAGGGGGAAAAATATAAAAGGGGGCAAAAATGTGTTTTAAAGTATACCATCATGTTCAGTACCTTTCAAGGATTACAGAAAGGTATAGTTTGCCCTACCTGAGTGTTATAGTACAAGAGTTACAAGGTAAAACGGGTTCAAGGTCACACTGGGGGTAAATTTTCAGATTCATCGGTTTGTTTTAAAAACGATGCCAAATTGTTCGTCTTACTGTACAGAAGCCGAAAATATAAAGGTCGCGTTGTCAATGACGTTTTGATAATAATTAAGAGGGCAAATATGGCCGTGGTCCACAGGGTCTATGGGAGACCACCAGTCATATCTCTAAAAGTCTCACTTTGAAAGGTGAAACGCAGAATCTATATACATGTTCTTATTTAGTATGACCCAATGAACGATTTAAAACTAGTTTCAACAAAATCGGACCATTCTATAAATAATGACCTTGAACTTTCTTGAGCCTATTGTACTAAAATAATAGGTCGTAAATATGGCAAACTATACCTTTTTAGAAACCTTATGAGCAGCCGAACAGACTGGTATAAATTTTAAAACAATTTCAAAACACTTATTGTTTTTTACCCCTATACAAATTTTGCCCCCTTATACAACCCCCAACAACACATTTTTAAAATGACACCCATTGACTTTTCAGATCGGCTCCATTTTCTATAGTGGGAAAAACATTGGTGTCTAATTTGTTATGAAAAAAACTAAACGCAAACATCCATTAACATTTCCCCATGTATAACTAATGGAACACAATTTTTTTTGTGCTGAAAATGATAGATTATGGTGGTGTGTAGAATAAGAATCTGCCGGTGCCACCTTGGCACCCCTTAGCATTTTGAGAAATCCAAGATGCGTCGCCATTACTATTCACCTATTATTAGTCAAATTATGAGTTCTAGATATACATAGGATCCATGAACAAGGTATGGCACTTGTACCTTAATTCTACTTCAATTCAAAATGGAAGCCACAGCCATAATTTTAAAATAGGCCATATAACAGCAAATACCTCGCAGAAAATAGACGAGAGATACTTATGTTATGTTTGCTAGACACAATAAATTATTGTCTAGATCGCTTCTTAAAATTGTAACATTACGTCAAATCAATATGGCAGCCAAACCGTGAAACATCTTCAAAAAATACTTGCACAAATTTATAAGTATTACAGCCTCAATCCGAAATCAATGTGTCCATGACATGAAACTGTACCTTTGATCCTAACCAATTCAACATACATGTCAATTTGGTTAAATACGCCAAATCGCAATACTAATAGGGTGCAAGTAGTTTCAAAAAGACCATAGGAATGACATATTTTCACATATAGTTGCACGCATTTATAATTTGACGACCCCTGTGTTATTTATTCCGGATTACCTGGTATCACTTGGTTATGATCATAGGTACATTTCTAATTGTTTCATTGCACAATAATTTATCCTTGGAAGGGAATTTATAGACATGTGTGTCAAGTAGTTTTTTGAAGATATTCACTTTTTTGGCTGCCATATTGATTTAACATGTTCCACTTTAAAAGTATCAAATCCATTTGTGTCCTACCAACATAACTAAGTACGTCATGTTTATTTTTTTTATCGCAGGTATTCTGGTTATATGGCATATTTTAAATTATTAGATTTGGCTTCCATTTTTGAATTTGGAGTATACTCAATGTTTACAAGTGTCATGCATTTGTTCATTGGGTCCTATCGTATATCTAGTACCTCCATATTTTGATATCATAGGGTTGAATAGATAATTATCATTTATGGGCGAACGCCATCTTGGATTTCTCAGAATGCTCAAGGATGCCCATGTGGCACCCGCAGATTCTTAATTCTACACACCCTTATCTCCCATTTTCAGCAGAAAAATTGGTGTCCTGCTCCATTTTACTGTCAGGCCATAAGTGGGACCATGGCTACCTGACTACCAGTAGAGACCAGTGAAATATGTTAGTTGCATGTAGTTGAATTAGAAATTTAACATAGTTATAATTGTTATGAATTTATGTGAGATTGCAATTGGGAATAAAACCTCCCTGAAAATCTTATGAATCCGTGACCACTGCCATGAAAGTAACCGTGTTTGAGTAGGAAGCAGAAATTCTTGGGCAAATGACAAGTGGAACCAGGTATTGTGTATTCAGTACGTTTAGATGAAGAACATGTAAACTTTAACTTTGTATTGTGTAAGCAAGCAGCTTGACAATTGTGATTATGTTATTATTTTTGATATGGTACATTCCTTTAAAGCAATAACCGCGCATTTTTTGAAAAGCGCCACCAATTTTCAAAGTTTGAGATCTTTTGCACAGTTGTATTAGTAAATGTCTAGTAAACTATACCTGCGCTCGAGTGGTAATGCTAAAAAATGCGTATTTGTCAAAAAAGAAGCGATTTTGTAATTAGAATTGAGATCCATGATTGCAATTTAATAGTGGACCTGGAAACACCAAATTTATATCCGTCCATGATAAAATAGTGTGACCTCACGAAAATAACGTCTAACTTGACTTCCTGAACCGACGGAACAACTAATGGATGAGCGTAGACACGTACATGGCGCAATTTCCTGGCTATTTCATATTGGAAGGACGTTCCCAGCAGCCGTTGAATTATTATCGGAGATCTCCGATATTAATTATTCTAATTACAAAATTCCTTCTTTTGCAACACATAGGTGTTGTTTACAAGTCAATTACCAATGCAACTGTGCAAAAATCTTAAAATATTCGGAAAATTGGGGAAAATGCTTTAAGTGTTGTTGGTTAAGTGCATGGTGACATGCTCTTCACTCAGCTATCACTGGTATTATGCTGGAGGGTATAAAAGTAATGAGAGAAGTAGGCTTTGTGACGTGCATCAAGCACAGTGCAAGTATAGTTGCAGGTGTAGGGATCGTCCTGCATTTGGACTTAACCTATTGCAGATTATCCCGTACCACCGTCATCTTTGAGAAGCCACCACTATATCCACCAGGGTAAGGCTAACCACCATAAATGCTTGATCAGCACTGCCAGCAAAGTGCAGTACACATTGGGCTCCATTTGATCATTTATTTAGGCTAGTTTAACAGTTGGGCCATGTCCTTTTGATAAATCAATTGAGCAATTAATGTATGTTATACATGAGCTTCCCTATGAACCATATATTTTATGTGATGTAGCTCGCATGTTAATGGATTGTGCGCTGATTTCCCAGACTCTAGTTATAAACAACAGGTGCATTAGAGGAATTCCATTTTTTTCTCTTGCACAATCTATTTAGTAAATAACACCTGGTCTGATCTCAGTATAGCACAAGGGGAATTCCATAATAAACAAAGTGCTTTTTCCATGAGAAACCTTTTTCTCAAATAAAATTGAGAATCAAATTAATATTTTCAATCACAAAAAGGAGGCCAATATACGACTAATGTCTCGGCGGGGTATGAGCGAAGTTCCTTTCCGCTCGTATAGAGGGCGAGGTAGAACTCGGAGAAATGTAGTTTGTGGAACCTGACCCTGAAGAGGATTAATGGTGGCTGCTGAGGTAATTGACCCCCACACGAAGCCAGCCGTAATGGTGTGTAACGTGGGGTATACTGATAGAAAGATAAAAGCTGGGGCAGTTTTAGCAGAAGTGGTTGCTATTTCCGCTGGTGACATAGTGCAGTCCGAAACTGTGGCCCTGTTGCAAAGCGGCCCCAAAGCGACACCTGATATGAATGAGTTACCACCGCACCTTGTTCAAATTTTTGAAGAAAGTACCACTCCGGTTATGTCCAGTGAAGATAAAACGAGCATAAAGAAAATGCTTTGTGAATATAGTGGTGTGTTTTCTAAAGATAGTTGGGACAAAGTCCGAACAGGCCTGGTTAAGGTAGAAAGATCCTAATCAAAAATGTTTTTCCTTAAAGAAATCAAGTTTCTGTTTTGTCCAGTTTTTAGTAATTTCAACCATGAAAATTCCAAAAATGCTAATTACCATATTTTAATAATGTTTGTTTCCTTAGCAACGCGTTAAACCGTAGTTACGGATATTTTGCAAAAACTTACAGAAATAAAAAAAATGGAAACACTTTGTCCTATACAGACCAGGGAATCAGGCAAATACAACCTCTTTTACATAGGGGTTAAGGAAAGTAATGTAATGGCTGCAAGAACACTGGTGATGTTAATTGACCAGTAAGTATCAGAAAACCTATTTTTGCCCATTTCTCAGTTTCTATTTTTGGACCAAAGTGTAATTTTTGATGCACAATATCTCCAGTTTTGTTTCTTCAAATAAAATGCCATTTTGCCAGAGTTGTTCATTAGATGATACTGCTTGTACTGGCGTTTTTTATTTTTTTAAAGTCTACCCCGATTTGGAGTTATTAGCATTAAACATATTAATGAGCTGTGAAATTGATGTAATTTTCATATTTTGGAATATTAATCAAAACCTTTTCATAAATTAGAAAAAATAAAATCGTCAGTACAGGCCCAATTGTTAAATTATCATAAATACCAAGTTTTATGTTGATAGGTGGTACACTTTGTTCAGGAGAACGCATCAAAATTTCTTCAAAATGGCAACCATTGGCGGCAATATTGGATCTCTCATTTGCATAATTTATTCAGAAAGTGTCGGATTGCATATAATTCCACATATACTTTAATATTATGTATGAAAAGACATGAAAAATGTTTAAATTAAGACTTAAATTTGATTAGGATCTTTCTACCTTAAACACAAAATTGACACGGGTACTACCCGCCCCATTCGCCAAAGGGCGAGAAGGTCCCCCATGGGCCAGCAGGCAGAAATTGATCAGCAGGTCAATGAACTTCTGGAAAGGAGATTGATCTACCCTAGCCACAGCCCATGGTCTTCATCAGTTGTCATGGTGGCTAAGAAAGATAGTACTTCTCGGCTTTGCTGTGATTATCGCAAAAATTAATGCGTGTACAATTAAAGACGCATACCCGCTCTCCCAAATTGATGAGACGTTATAGACGCTCTCTCAGGAGCAAGATGGTTTTCGACATTAGATTTAGCCTCGGGCTATTGGCAAGTAGAGTTAAGATGCTGCTGATGCCAAAGAGAAATCGGCCTTTAGAGTGAAAGGAGACCTATATGCGTGGAAATGTGAGGAGTTTTGGTTATGTGCAATGACCTTAAACGTTTGGAAAGGTTGAGGAGCGGGTATTAGCGCGGAGTGCATTGGAAAACTCTGTTAGTGTATCGCGATGATATTATTGTGTGGGGCAAGGATTTGCCAGAGGCTATTTCCAGGTTACAGACTGTGTTTTCGTCAGGCTGGGTAAAGTTAAAACCCTCTAAGTTTTATTGATTCCAGCAAAGTGTTGCCAATATCTAGGGCACATAGTTTCAGAGAATGGAGGTACTACGACCCTGCAAAGGTCAAGGCTGTAAGTGATGGCCGAAAAAACCAACCACAGGCGGAAAGTGAGAGCCTTCATAGCACAACCTCGTACTACCGCAAGTTTATAAAAGGCTATGCTTCTATTGCTCGCCCCTGCATAAACTACGGAAAAAGGTTCAAGAGTTCAACGGGACGGCCGAAAGTCAGGCTGCCTTTCAAGAATTGAAACAAGTGTTTGAAAATGCTCCCATCTGGCCTATCCAAGAGAGGAAGGTGACAGACAGACACCGAGCTATGGGTTTCGCGTCTGGGGCCGTTTGTCACAGGTACAACCAGATGGCAGTGAAAGGGTCATAGGATATGCCAGTAAATCACTCCAAAAAGTTCCAGAGGAATTATTGGGTGACGAGGACGAGAGCGCTCGGTGCGGTAGTGTTACTAAAAATATTGTTGCCATTATTTATATGGGCGGAAAGTGAAAGCTCGCACTGATCACGGGGCCTCCGATGGCTCCACAAATTTCATAAACCCTGAAGGTCAGTAGCTAGGTGGTTGAGGTGATAAGTACTTATGATCTCGAACACGGCCGGTGTCCGGCACCAAAATGCTGAGGTTGTCACGCCAACCATGTAGGCAGTGCGGACGAGAGGAGCATGAGACCCTGGGGCACATGGCGATGCCAGGCAGTTGCTATTAGCATGATATTTGTAGATGATACAGCGTCTTTGGAGTCCATAGAAGGCGATGGCAGGTGGATGTTGAAATGCCACCCCGGTAGATATAAAGGATGCGATTCCTCGGTGTAGATAGGACAGTGCGGGAATGCAGTCACGTGAACCCTGCTCTGTGCTGATGAATAGGGCAAGGGCAGACAAGGATAATTCGGCTCTAGATGAACTTTATAGTTAAAGCAGGAAGGGAAAGAACGTCCCTGGTGGCAGGAAGTTTCCAGTGGACAAATTAGTAGAAAAGAAAACTTTAAATCTTATTACATAAGACGGCATTTTCTTTTTATTCACTATAGGATGATTTAATACATGCTGAGAAAACTATAATATGCTAAGAACCTGGTGTCGACAACAATTGAGGAGTGTCTCTTTAACAACTTAAGGAACGGGGGGGTCCAAAATTTGTTTTCGCGCTGGTCACTGTAACACATGAGAATTTTTCGTCGAAATTTCTGACTTTTTTTAATGCACTTCTTTCATACCCCAAAAATGAAATCGGCCAACCGTTAATTAGATAAAAGTAGTGGGCATAAAAATCACAAAACCATTCCCATTTTTTGCTGATATATGTACACATATACATGAAGTAAAAACATTATTAGCTAACACAGTAAAATATTAACCATTTATGTGAATGACAAACAATTTCATTGTGGACATGCTAAATTCTATGGGAAAATGATGTGTATTTGCAACACCCGACACTATACGATGTCAAAAAACTGCAGGTTGGTGTTAAATATATACATTTAGGTCTCTAGAGTAGATATCAACCTAAAATAAGTTTTATGTAAGTGCCTCAGGGCTTCTTGGAATTTCCATCATTTTGCCCAATTTGTGCGTGTTTAGAAATCAGTTTTGCCCCTAAATTTACGCTCAATAATAAAAGTCATTTAATAGCTGATTTGGTGTGGACCTTCACATGTGGAAGAAATGTTCGTGCAAAAATTCGTTCGGGAAAGTGGTTTCCTTAGGTGGGTTTCCATGCCCCCTCCTCTTGGGCACTAAAGGGAGTGAAAATCCCTTGGTCCAGAAAATGTTTTCTCAAAAATCGTCCTCAAATTTGGTTTATTTCGCACCAAGCTTGATTAAAATCAAGAGATGACACTTCGACGAAACGGTGGGTCCGGAACCTTGGTTTTATAGGGTACAGCGTCTCGGCCAGACTTTCGAGGAGGCGTTGTGCATCACTGAATAATTTGGGCAAATATGACAATGCCCAACGCGATACGATGTTTTACGCGATATCTTGTCGACTATTTGGACATAAAACGTAAAATTGGTGCAAAATGAAGGTGTGAATTTCTGCATTGAGCATTGACATAATATAGGAAACGCCGCAAATTCAGTTATTTTTACAAAAAAGAAATCTTATGGGACTATAATGATTTCCAGAAGATTTCAATTAAGGGAATCTGCATGTATAGACTGCAAGAGCTGTAGCAAAAATATGACTTTGATCATTACAATGGATTACATTAATCGAAAGAACACCACACGAGCTAAATTTTGATACTACAAACTCTTATCTGACCATGAATAAATGGACGGATTGGTGTGTTAGAAGAACAAAGTAATTAACATAGAAAATATTTACCATATCACTCTCTTAAGGTTATACACCACTAACATGTATCTTTCACATTTAAAACTCTCACAAAGGAAATACAACATCTCACAAAAGCTAAAATCACCAAATAACGAATTTTTCAACATGGTGACTAAAATTTTTTTTGTTACGAATCACCAAACTCCACCACATCAGACCACACAGTCGCTACAGCTGCACTCTAAATTTTGCAACGGATAATGTAGATATGGTTGAATCATTTGTTGAACTCTACTGATGATATGTAGCCAAAAGAACTTTGAATAAATTTGTTTATGTATACTGCGAATAAGTCATAATGATGTTTTACAAAATGACCCGTGGCGACATTTTGGTCAAAACTGAAGGCACATATACTTTTCAGTTATTATACAGATTCAAACAAATATTGTGTATGCGTTGCATGTGCTTGTATTTTCGGGACGATTGTGTGTTAGTGACACTAACACATAGTTGTCCCGAAAATACAAACACATATTATTTTAATTAAAAGCTGAACATCGTCTGCGAACAAATTTACAAGCGTTTTACCCCCAGACAAATAATGACTAAAGGATCATATTTATTAAATTCAAGCGCAATTGTAAATCAGGGGGTTCAGCCATAATTGTTCAAATGAAAAATAACATGGGAAAAGCAAGCAGATGTGATTACTCTGTTCAACTCCACCTGCGAATACCTGTGGAGCGAAAGTTTAAAGCCAGAAATTCATGCCGCGGACTTATAAAACAATTAAAAGCAAAAGTGCAAAATTGCCAAACAACCTAGCATGGATGTGAATACTCAACGCAATTCCTGTTGGTGACTACCTGAGAAAAGGTTGTTCGTTAGAATGAGATTTGCCAAACAACCTAGCTTGGACGCGAAATACTCAAAGCAAACCCTATCGGCGACTACCTAAGGAGTAAGTAGTTAAATTTATGCTTTAATCAAAACAAGCAAGAATTATGGCTGAAACCTTGCATCAAATAGTATGTGAAAATAAAACAGCTCCAAGGTGACTACCCAAAGCCCTCCGTCTATCAAGTGAATACCTGAAAGATGTTACAAATCTTGATATTTTAGGTAGATAAAGGTGCAATGTAGTGACTAATGCAAGACTGCCTACATTGTTCATATAAATCTCACATTTAAGAACATGATCATAGATTTTGGCCACCAACTGGTGTTCAAAACTTTTCAATCAAAAACACACACGAATAAACACCCAATTGCTAAGGTGCAAAAATTGATCAATTTTGGTACGGAAACTAATAATTATGGAAATCCCATTTCATAGAAATGCGGATGAAAAAACCTGAGCACAAAACAAATTGATACTAGAATAAACCGTAATGAAAGCTTAAACGCTTCAGAAACTTTTTTTATAGCACACTCCTTCCTAATTGTAAGGAGCATCAACTGAAAATCCAACGAATTTTATATACGTAATGACTTTTTTCCAAAAAAAAGTTAATATTAAACTCATGATATTGAAATTAAAACTAATCAATAGTCCAAAGCGCCTGATGCCGTATGAAGAGCAAAACCTGGGAGTGAGAGGAGTGAAAAAATTGCAATGTTTCCTCTCTGTGGTGTCTTGACGAATGATTAAATCGTCCCGAAGATGGCGCGTGAACGAGAACAACCGGGCTGGCATTGGACGACGGCCCGACACAAAACGCAGTAACGGCGAAAGGCCATTGGTTGAGAAAGCATGGTTGCCCAACGTAAATAATGCGAAATGCCATCCTACGTAATATACAATTATTTTGCAGGGGGTAAATTGGTTTTCTCCCCAGCGGAATAAAACCTTAATGCTCGCGTAACTACGTTTTAGAGAGCACGTAAGAAACGGTTTGTCAACCGGCTTAAGAATTGTTGTCGCCGTCGTGCAAGGGCAGTAATTTATTTTTGCCGTTCGATATTGTAGTTCAATAGGTGCATTCAAATCGCCATCGTTTGCTCAGGTATTGTATTGGGTTGCTAATGACGCATTGATTATCTTGGCAGCGTTCTGGCTCAATGCTTGGTGTTTTTCAACAATTGCAATCTGTTTTCATCACAATGCGGACTTGTGGTCAGTTTTTTTCCGAAGATTTGTTCTACTGGAATGTCTTGTTTTTTTTTTTTGCCCGGCATTGATTCTCCATTCGTGTGCCCAGTTCTGTTATATGTTTTGATACATCGTACTACCGCCTTGGTATCATAATCTATACGAGTAGTTTCTGCTTCGGAGACCTCGGTATGTTTGATCAGTTTCATCCAGAAATTATTGATGCAGTTGTGTCAGTTTCGCATGCCAAATAAAATGCCTCGCGGATCAGGCGGTGGAAACCGTGTTACTGATCAGTCAATCAATGGAACCATTATTAGACGGTCCATATCACATCGCATGTCCGTAATCAACCGGTTCACGCACTTCCAGTAGTGTAAAGACGTATCTTTAAATTTCGTTGAACCCACCGTGGAATTTGTGAAAGTTGATGCCAGTTACAGTCCAAAATGGCGATCGCGCCATAACTTACCGTGATGGCGTATAAGGGCAAAGACTGCGTCATGATCAACACCCGTTGGTTCAACTTCAGGGCAAGGACAACCTCCGTTAGCCAATGTATAACAGTTTAAGTTGCAAGGACAATACCTATGGTCATATTCGCACCACTACTATAGCGATGCCTCCGGAGTTGGCAAGTCATGCCATCATTGCAAGGTAATTTGTTTTTTCGGACTTAATTTATGACCATTGCCAATGTTACACGAATTCTGGCGGGAGTTGTGGTCAAAATTCAAGTCAGGTTTTCTAATATTGGCACCTAATCAAATTATCATCAGTCATCCTTTGTTATCCACAGCTTGTTTGAGATTCACGTTTATGACGTTGGTCTGGGATAAAACAAAATATCTTGATTAAATATTACGCTAGAATATAAGAACAACTTGCTGGGGTCAACAGCTGTGTGTCCAAATCTTCATTTAAGGAAGTGGAAAGAGGTTAAGTTGTTTTGGCTCACTGTTGAAGCTATTAATAGTTCCGGGTCCTGTGGTTTTAAATTTGTAGTTGATAGCGGAGTCATTTATTTAAGGCGCAGCCACAAGGCAAATTAATTCCATTTCCCAGTGTGGCAGGAAATAATTCGTGCCGTTTATACCTCTAAAATCTTAATGTGGGGTATTTTATGAAATGTTGTGCAATTTTATTTCATATGGTTATGTACTAAATAAGGAACCATCGGAAACCTGAACGTTCATTTTAAAATACTAATTGACGTTCAAATGATTAGAAATACAGGGCAATAGTTTCGGTGGTTCCTGTGAAATTTTTTCATGAATTATACTGTTTTTCGGGGGCGTTATCATTATTAAAAATAAAATTCCTTTAAAGGGAAGGCGTGTCAAGTGGGAATTAGCCATGAAACTGTGCAACGAAATCGTGTGCAAGCATGCAACTTCAACACATGGGTATATTTTTGTTTTCAAATTATAGTTGTCCCAAGGGGCAGTTATCGTGTTTGTTATAATATTATTATTAATATCTGGTTTATTTAATCTCATATCGTAGCTGATATTTAAATTCCAGAGTCTACAACAACTTTACAATCCCCAGAAACAATGTAACTTCGAGGCTACAGCTTATCAGCACTATGTTGCAACATCCAAACAAACTAACCAAACAAACCACGATGAGTGGCAGTGAGATCTTCATGTTTCCTTTGCTCCATAACAATGAACCAGCAGTGAGGGTAAATTCTGAGTTTATCCCGCTATTCTTATCAATTAAATCCAGGATTATTAGCCCCCACTGAGATTTGAAACCCGGACTCTTGGGTACAAAGGCAAGCTCTGGGGCCGACCCATTAGTCCGGCGCCATTCTCTGTTTTGTAGTTTATACATCCACGTGCCACCATATTGCAGTTCTTATTCATTTATATTTATTCCTACCCTTACTTGACTGCAACTGTTGTTGGTTTGGTTTTTTCATTGAGATTGAGGCTGGCATATAGGGGTTAGTATGCAGGTGATTTGGTGCAACTTAAATCAATAACAGATTGCATATCACAGCTTGAGGTATGTTTGTTATAAGAATCAAATGGGAAGAATTGGCGGGTTCCATTACCGGTAAAATGTTTGGATTGGCAGGGATATGTGTACTGTCCCTTATAGTAAACTCTTTTGTTGTGGCCATATCACACGTGACAAGAGCTAGGGGATATGGGGGCTATTATACCGAAATCAGCATTCAGGTTTATATCACCAGTACACCCGGTGATTTTGAGTAATCAGGAGTCAAAATACCACTCGCCAATATTATATAGATAACGCTTTTCATTGGGCCTCATGTTACCAGGCCACTTATGATGAATTTCTTCTTTTTTGGATTGGGCTTCAATTCGATGATCGCCCTTTCTCAGCCATTCCACTTCTGCTTCAGTCCCATCGCGGCAATGGATTCTGGGTATCCTTCATGCAAGAAAAGTGCCTTGCTTGTTTTTTCAAGATATTTTTAGAGTTGTGTGCTCCATTGGCACCGGTCGAATTAATATGTCCAACCTCATTTATCGTTTACGTAGAGTCTCCTAATCAATTCCGTGTTTTCAAACTGTTCTGTGCCATACGAATATGTAGGGCATTAAAAGATAATTGGTATCGGCATAAAGCTAATTCAACCGTTCTCTCAGGAATTGTGCAATTGCTACTGGTTCCTTAATCATTTGTCTGCAGTGCAATCTCGCTAGGCAGGGCTTTCCTTCGGGGTTTGATTGACTAACATGTAGCGCTAAACGGCATCGTTCAAAATTTATTGTCAAGGTGCAGCTACGCAAATGGCAAATGTGGCTTGATATTTTTTGCTTTATTGAGGAATTCCTTTAGTCCAAGGCATAAAAAAAATCATTTTGTGCAAATCGCTCCATAACATGGTAGAGTTTTCCCCTATTTTCGTGGCAATAGTCATCCTTATAATAATAATTAAACTTCCTAGCTAAGTCTACACGGGCTCATATCAAAAGTTTGAATCTTACCAAACTATCACATTCATTTGATTGGGCATGCCGCTCAATTACCTTTGTTCCTTGTCGCTTATATGCGTTTGCGTTTATAACTTTCATTCTCACCTCGTCAATCTCTTTGCTTTTGAAGCATTTGCCTTCATTGTCAGGGAATTAAGGGTAGGGAGTAGGCGCTTAATCACAACAACTGGCATTAGAAGATCTGGTAACTTTTGATTATTGGAATGGCTCGTGCAATTTTTACCGTCAATTTGCAAATCGGCATATGTGTCAACCGTGTTAATAGCATCTTTTCTTCTAGCCTTTTTGTTTGGTAGTTAGGGTATACAACTGTGCTCCATGAAATGCTTATCTCAAATTTTTTGTCCTGTTTGGGTTATTTATTTTTTAACTCAAATTTTATTCATGTGCCTTTCCGTTTTCAATCTGCTCAATTAGGCAATTCCACCCTCATAACTAGATGGTTGTGTGGTTTGTTACATGTATGTTTCTGTATAGCCCATTAAACCTTAGATCTGCAAATGGCCGCATGTTCTTGTTTGGCTATTGTTAATTCATTTGGTGGGTGGTTTTGGCAAATGTAAGGTCAGAATTGAAATTTTAGGCATTCTGCGCTGGTTTTTGCCACCTCACTATTGTCTCTCTATTAATTAATTACCTTCGAGTCAGTGCCGCGACTTCAACGAAATCAGGGGTTTGACGTTGGCCATGAAATAAGGTTCCGTTGGAAATCTAATGTTTTTCGGCTATAATTGGTCTATCCAATAATTTAATTTCTTTATTTTACTATTTTTCAATTCATGCTCAGCATTACTCGCTTCTTTTCAGAAATGCAGGTGTGTTATGCCTTACGCAATTTTTACATGCGCTTCGCGTGAACAAATTAGTCAAAGGTCTGGGATATATTTTGCAGCATCTTTAGAGTTCAATTTTATTTCTGTCTTTAACTTGATTTAAATATCTTCATGTCATTTTGCAAGTAATTTTTTGGTTAACTTTACTTGTAGGATCTACAGAGACGTGAGTAACGGGAAAGGGTGATGTACATTCAGGGGCAAAACATAAGGTCTGTGATCTACCTCCCAGGCGAAGTTTTTTTGGTCCCTATTTTAGCTCGGGAATATTATAAAAGGTGTAAGACCCAGGGGCGGGGAGGCCGTTACATTGATCTCAATGATAATGCTCGCAGGTTCTCAAAGATTTGGATAACGCACACATATTCAAGAACTCCCATGTGTTTTTTCAACCCCCAGTGATGTCGTCCTTGGTGTGCGTTTTGGATGATTTTGGCATGACGTTAATCGGGGTGCTTTTTTTAAGAGCCTCGTTTTTTCTTAAATTCCCTGTGGAATTTTCTGCTTTCAACGCGGCTAAGTGTTGGGTTTCTGATATTTAAGTTAAAAACAGAAAAAAAGGGGGGGGGGTTTTTGTGCCAAAATTTTTTTGCCAAAAATGTCTTGGCTGAAAATGCCTTGAAATTTTTGTAATATTCTGATGTTTATATTTTATTTCAAGCCATTAGGAATTTAGACAAATTGTGGAGTGAAAGAACTGCCTGGCCAATTGTACGGTTCGATGGCATTGATACCTGCGTTTGGTGCTATTCCAGGAAATTCTTCCTATCCATCCAATGAGGTCTGATACCGATGTATTGTGAACCTTAAAAGGCTATAGGCTACAAATTTGTCAGACCAGTTAAATATTTATCACTTCAGGTTCATTTCTGCATGTATGCAAATTATTTGTTTTGATAGCACATAATTGACTTGTGTCTCTGCATGTGACAGATGCTCAGTTTCAATCCGGTTGAAAATGCCTATTTCTTAGCTCTGTGGAAATGCACTTACACCTATGGTCATTTTGTGGATATATAATGTTCCATAAGCCACTAGTGTTGTAAACAGTCTATTCAAAGTCCAGCCTTTTGGCTACATAGGTATCATTAGATTAAAACACCAGATCAAACCTTTGTAAACATAACTACATTATCCGATTCAAAATTATAGTGTGGTAGTGGAAAATCGATGTGAAATTGATGAGCTCGGCGTAAATTGCGTTAAATTTGCCACTATGAGAACACATACTGTACCAGTCTACCATGTCAATCATGAACTTCCATCACGTTCTTAATATATGCCCTAACTAGTGCATTTTCAGACATTGTTAAGCATTTTTTTCAAATGCCATCCAAGAAAGTCGTCCACCCAATATTTGTGATCTTTACGGCAGCCAGGTTTAATGCATAACCTTAAAAGCCAAACTTTGATGCATTTGGGGATCGCTATATTATAGTCGATTTTTGTAATGCGATGTTCGTTACGATCATGGTCACAAATAGCGTACACGATATCGTATCATAACTACGTGAAATGAGGTACAGATAGGAGCATGAATTTCGGTTGAATGCGCGAAAATTGGTATTTTTCAGAGCCATTTTGTGGTGTAAAGGAGCGAAAGACGCTTAGTGTCAACCCCCTGACCGCAGTAGCTCACACATACTGTCCTATAGGTCAATTTGGTACACAAATTTGCTTCTAAACAGAAAAAAACCGATAAAAATACACAAGCTGTGTAGAAATAGAACTCTATAATAGTTATGTAAAAATAATTAAGTAAATGTTTATCTAAATTAAGTAAAATTTTACCTAATTATGATAGTTCTATTTTTACATAATTTGTGTTTTTTTCTCTGTGTACTATTCAAATAGCTGGACCAATTTAACTCAAAATTTGTAATCAAATGGTGTTCCTCCTGAGGGAAAAAAACAAAAAAATCGGACCATGATCGAGTCACTCACCTTTAAAAATATTCAACTTTTTTCCTCACAATCCTTGAGTGCATCTTTATTAATTTATATTAGATATATGAGTAATTGAAACATATACTATATCATGTTTGTTAATCTTCCACAAATCTTCAGTATTGGCTATTTACATCCAGATCCCATTGCAGAAGTATTGCCACACTAATTAACGCAACACTACGTAATATATTTAATCACGTCATCAAAAAAAATAAATAAATAAAAACAAAAACAAAACGGTATTAAGTATTGATCAATTAACATGATTTCCTTATAGCTTGCTTGCAGGTACGGTGTAGAAGTAATTATAGTCCGGCGTAATCATAGTCCGGCTATAACGGTAAAGAATAGGGCACTCGATTCAATTGACTCTTCATGCAACTTTAGCTTCACGCTTTATTCCGTTATCGTCTATGGAGCCCGGACTATATCTGCTTTCACAACGGGATGCTCATATGAAACACCCCCTACATGGTTGTACAAAAATTCCAATATCCTTGGCCAGGAATCTTCCTGGGCATCAGCATGCCCTTTTAGAGATCCGCCATAATGTAAAACCATACCTGCAATGACACACACACAAAACATGTACAAATTACTTTAGACTCATGTCTGCATTTTTAATTTTTACTAGTAATACGGAGGTCGCCGGTTCGCACATGTTTTTTTTTCAACACTCATGTGCGCTGGCCATCTAAAGGGAAAGATTAACTAGAATTTCGCGGTTCTCGGCTTTCTTGGTTTCAGGTTTTGCTGGCTAGTTGGGGACTGGTTGGGGGGAGGCTGGTAAATTGTGCGTTGCCAGTGGGTTCATGTTGGCGGTGGTTGTGATGCTTCTGTTCAGAACCTTATCGGTCGCTCTGAGCCATTTGTTGATTGGGTCATGCGCCATGAGTTGGGAGCAAAATGTGTTACATGCTTGAAACTACAAAATATTACGCGTTTTCACACTGAAATGAGAATAAGTCATCAATTGCTTTTCAGATACCTATAAAACTATATACTGTTGTAAAGCTAAAAATGTAAGGAAAACAAATATGCAACTTGTATGTGAATACACAGGGTGCCACAAGTGTCCTATAGGGTGGAAAAGTGAAATTTTGGTGTACAAAATTCTGTGTCAGTCTAATTTGTTACCTTCAATTATCATATTGTTGCAACTCCTTGAGATGTGTAGGGGACATCATAAGCCTTCAAAAGAAGGGAACTTGTAACAATGAAATATGTTGTCTTACTGCATGCTTCAGGGTGTTCAAACCATATACCATTTTTTTGATTTTTTATGACAACATTAGTTAAAACTTTGTTAAGAACCTCCTTCAGGAAACGTGTGTCATATTTGTATTCCTCATCCATTCCGTTCTGAAATGGATACTTTGCTAGGTAGATAAATTACCTTAAAAAGAAGTTATGCCACACAGACTTTTGAGGGCATATAAACACACATTGTAACGCATCGTCCTAGAAAGCCCCTTACCTACCTCACAATGCAATGTTTGTGTGGTGTATGAGTTCAAAATTAATGCCACATAAATAACTAACAAAATGAGATGTTTTTTATCTTAATACATGCTGGGTTACAGATATGATACAAAATAAATGCCAAAGCCCTGAATATCAAAATCCCTATACTTTACCACATGCCCGCCTTCACGTAGTAACCTTCATCCGTAGCACCACCCTCTCTGACCCGACTGACTCACATTACGATAACTCAAAAAGTAAAATTGTAAGCACAAACACTGTACCCATTTTTAAGCTATAAATTCCCTTTTACAATGCAATATATCAGCTGAACTTGTTCTTATTGATAACAATACAAAAATGTTTAAAAAATTTTGTGAAAATGTACCGCACGTGCAATTTTTATACCCCAACTCTTGGCGCATGACCATAACTGAGGTTGGCTGGAATTTGTTGTTGGAATTGAAGCAAGACTTTTCCGTGCAAGATTTGTTTATAGATTGGTTTGAATTGAATGTCAAAAGATGAAAATTGTAATTCCGTGGCTTCATATTCAGGCGACTTGCAAGTTTTTTTAGGTGAACTTGTTCACTGGGAAATAAGTTGGACGCCATCTATCTTACTGCTCCAATCATTACATCCCTCAGTAGTAGAGGATTGTTGTACTCCGGTAAAAAGGTGCTTGGTCCACAGGGAGGAACAAAGATCAAGGAAAGTGTGCAGCAACAAAAGACTGGTGCAAGTAAAAGAAGGTCGTAGATGCTTCAGTCGACCTCCGGACATCTCGAGTGACTGAGCTGAACGCTCAGTAACGCTGGTAGGGGTGTTCCAGATGCAGATGAACCTTGGGATATAAAAATTGTGCTTATGTAAGTGGTTCTGTTGTAGCTGTTGGTGCCCCTCTTTGGTCTGATATATGTATACATGCATGTTTGTAGGTGAATGGATGTCCGAATTGAAGCTGTAAGTTTTCTTGACACTTGCTTGGAATATGACGGCCATGGGTTTACAATATGAAATTTCATTCGCGAAAATTCCTTTCGGTTTTGTTTTTTTTTATATTATATTCTTTGTTATATTTAATTTTTAATTTAATAATGTAATATATTTTTATTCATAGTGGTTATTTTTGTTTTGAACTTATGTAATTTGTATATATGCTCTTTTCTTGTTTATTATTTAGTTTTTATTTTACCTATTTAGTCTCTTTACATTTGTTTCTTTCAATTTTTATTGTAACGAGTTCTTTATTAATCTTTTTATATTTCAAATTTTTGGTTGGTTAATTTTGTAATTGTATATGTGTTTTACTAACTTTGGTTTTATTTTACTTTATTGAGAGTCATCTTTATTTTGTTTAGGTGGAATTTATTTAAGGGTTTATTTTCATTTTGAACTATTTATATATTAATATTTTTGTGTATACGGCTTTGATTTTATTAATTTTTAAAATATTTTTGGTTACCATCCCATTTATTTGTATTTCTTACCATTGTGGCTTTTATTTATATTGTCCGTTTCTGTATTTGTTATTTTGTACCATTTTAAAATGTCAATCTGTGTTCCATTATATATCATTTTATATTTCTATTCTTTTGTGGGAAGTGCGCTATATAAATATCTGGTAAATTATGGTTTATTATTTTCTTTTTTATTTAACGATTTATTTTATATATTCTAAAGACGTAGTGTACCCAGGACTTGTGATTTGGTTTTAATTTTTAAATATAATTATATTTTCTCATCCTTTTATTAGTATTTGTCGTTTTTCTTTCATTTTTTTTCTTTTATTTGTACTGATCTTTTTCTTTGATTTCTTCCTTGATTTTTGATTTATTTTTTATTTGTGTTAATTTTTTTTTGTTATGCTTTAGGCCTATATGTATGACTTTTGTATTGGTCATACGACAAAAATCTGTTACAATCTGTTTACGAACAACAACCACCCACAATAACAATTTCTAAAAATACAATTACACAAAGAAATAACCCAACCCCCCACCCCACACCGCCCCAAAATAAAAATCAGGCCAAAGTGGAATTCGAACCCAAACCAACAGATCCTATTTTAATGATCAACGGGTATTGAGGTAAGCTGACCATTTTAGGCGTCATTAGCTGTGTAACGTTTGCGCTAGGTTACCGCAAAAACGCATTCCTGGGTATTTTGCAAATGTACACACGTCATAACTTACCTGCAGATCTTCAGAGAAAGAGGAATTGCGAAAAGTCAGTATCTAAATCATCTACACAAATATATTTCAGCTAAAAACACGAACATAGTTATTGGGGGGGAAATCCACCAAAATTTAGACTGAGGTTCGCGCCCTTCGCACCACTGGCTAGCACGATTCGTCATGCATTTTAATGCATTCTGCTTCGCTTTTAATCAGTTGTTCTTTTAAAAGAAAAATATTACCGTTTGCATTATAACAGGCGGCCTATAGTAAAAAATGAAAATTATAAAATCCAAGTGAAAATGATAAAGGAACCAAACAAAAGTCGCCACCACTGTGAAGAAGCAAGATAATCGTGCTAGCCATGGCGAGTGCCAAATTGTGTTAAAACGTTTTTCTACTGGGGAGTGTGACTCGGTGTGAACTCTGCGCACTATGTGATAATGGGATTATTCCGTATTGAAATAGGTGTTTAAACTTTGGCACTCGACGACCCTCTTCGGGCGCTGCAACATGATATCATTGGTTAATTTCGTCAAAGTCTTCCATATAACCCCCTCGCTATTTTGCTTGACACGTCATAGCCCGGTGCGCCATATGAGTGTCCATTAGAGTCCCTCGATCTCCCGCTATTTAACCACGTTGTACTTCCCCACTACCCTACCTTACAAATCGCCCGAGGGCAATCGGGTGAATCAACCGTCACACTTTCCTTTGTGTTGGGCAGCAATATTTATTTTCACTACACATATACCCGATTTTAACTAATATCCGCTCTCTAGAAGCGCAATTTCCGATACAAATCTTTAAATCAGTGATTAGCTTTTGATCTTGTAAATACTTTCAAATCCAGTAAACAAACCTAACTTTCCATTTAAATAAACAACAAACAAATTTTACAAAAATAAACCGTTTTTTTACCTAAAAGAATGACACCGACAATTTCTAGGGGGTCAAACACAGCATGAAGTATTTGGCACGTACCATTTTCACCGCCGAAAATTTGACCGACATTTACGGAGATCCGCGAACCGCGACAAAAAAACTTCCCCCAAAAGGCCGAGTAAAAGTAATCTCCTTGTCGCTACGCGACCGATAATAAATATGCATCCGTGTCTAACTGGAGAACTAAGTAAAAATTTCAAAACAAATATAATCGTATATAAGTATACCGTTCTGATGCTATCCGCTAGGAAAGCGAGTGACACCTCTCGCACCTATAGATAATATCTATCGCTCCTCTACCAACCCTGGCTTGATAGCTCAGTTGGCAAGAGCTTCGTGCTATTAATACGGAGGTCGACGGTTTGAGTCCGATCAAGCGCACACTGTTTTTACAACACTATGTGCGCTGGCCATCTCCAGGGAAAGATTAATAAATATTCAATATAACACTGAGCTCACAACCAGAACTTAACCACTTATGCTAATATCGGAGAAACAAACGGGTAATGATTTTAATCTCTCTCAAATATCTTAGCAGCCATGGTATTACTTTCAGAAATGATTTGTTTCACCATGGCATGTTATCTGTTTTTGGTTAGTGCAACCTGGATACCATCATACAACAGCATGTGATATATAATAATCAGATCTTTATGAGCAGATGTAGCATAAAATCAAGTAACAAATAAAGCAAATACTATAATGGTCTCAAAGGTCCAACAAAGCTCATAGCAGGGGAACTCACCCCATACTTTATGGTATGACTTAATACACACAGGAACAAATGGTGGTTCTATTAGATGCCCGGCCTTCGGGTATGTTAACACTTGGAAGTTATCTTGTCCATGGGCTTTTAGTCGTTCGATAGACGCCTCCACCATTCTTTCACTAGGCCAATTGAGATCATCTTCACCGACGATATATAGAAACTGACATTTGGCATTTTCTACCTATTGATTAAATGATAATAAAGCCTCATTAGAATATGTTTTGGTTAAGATTTTAACGGTGCTCCATATTTGGGACACACACACATAGGCGATGGGATCAAAGAGAGAAAGATGCTTGTATAAGGACTTTGATTACGCATATCGGAAAAGTAACTGATTTCTGCACAGATTATTATTAAATAGTATACCTTTCAATACTCTGGGTAATGTTAAGTCCAAAAGTTCCACATTTGCTTGAAAAGGAATACATTATCATCACAATTTCTTTACCTAAATATCAGTGACTAGTAGATGTACATCATGCTGCATTGACTCGAGCAAATAATAGCACTGTTGATATCCAGTAAATCCGCTCGGTATGCAGAGGATAAAACGATTCAAAATACTTTTTGTCTGAACGTACAGAACCATTGTTATAATCCATGCAGTTGAAAAGATTTTAGGTGCTATCACAACCCCATTAAGATTGAGCTATTTTTTCATGACGCAAAGCTTAAAATAATTGTCCTCTTTCACGAATAATAAGGCTTCTACTGTGTGTTCAATTAACCTTGACATTACATTTCATCATTTTTCCGAAAAAGAAACAAAGATGAACCAAAAATCGGGAAAGAAAGTTGTTTGGTAAACTGTGACCTTTGTTCAGAAACAAAACTTGCAGTATTAACTTGCCGCGAAACCCCATTTCTATTCAATTTACCGCGTTGTTAGCATAGGTTGCTAGACCCCTTCTTTTGTATTCTTCTAAAAACATGGTTGTAAATTGAATAGAAATGAGGTCCAGCAATAAGTTAAGGCTCTTGGTTCTGTACAAAGATGTTAGGTCACAGCTTACCAAGCAACATAATTATCTACCATGAGTTTTGTTCACATTCGTTTATTTTTTCAATAAATAATGAAATATACAGTCAAAATTATTGAACTCACTGTAGAACCTCAAGTTTATTTTAATCGCGAACGGGGCCAGCTCAATCTAAACTGGGCGGTGATAACACCTAATACTGTTCAACTGCATATACAGTAACACTGGCTCTGTAGTTCCAAATAAAAAAAGGAATCTGAAGTGCTTTGTCCGCTACATACCGGGTGGATTTACTTATCCAATAACGCCATTATTTGCTTGAATCAATGTATCATAGTGTATGTCCCTTGGTGACTGATATTCAGAAAAGAAATTGAGATGGCATTTTATTCATTTTCATAAAAAGTGTAAACTTTACGATTGACACACCCAATAAATGGTAATTATAATATTTATTAGTATTTGTAGTGGAAAAATTGTTTATTTCTGCAAAGTATGTAATCAAAATTAACACTATTTCCTTTGATCCCATGGCGCTATCCACACACACACACCCACCCCCACACCCCCCTCTACACACACACACACACACCGAAAATTCAACTTATATTTTGGATGTGTCTACTCATGCTAATATATATGACTAACATCATACTGAACTACATACATAGCTTTTTTATGCATATCCGTAAATGTGACCTAGCATGACGAAACGAACAGAATGTCCCACATTAACTAACCTCGGTTTCCTCGACTGTCTGGAAGCATGTTCTTTGTTTGAATACATCTTTTGTCATGTCTTTTGTGCAAGGGATTAGACGTTTTGTTATGTTCCGTCATTGTAGTAATGCACATCACTTGTTACCACCTAACTACTCCGGTAATAGATCAAACCCTGGCGTCCCACCCGTGGTATGATTACCGTATTATGTCCGATGGCATTTAAAAAAAATAAAAAATCCGCCATCCCCTCACTCCCCTATTGTCACTATTGTAAAATCGTCCTCCACAGGGTCGGACATAAGTCACACTTATTACCGGAACTAATTGGTTGGTATTAGTGTCGGATATAAAACGGCAGTGTGAACTCTATCGAGACCAACGAGGCCTAATTCGTACGATGTCATGCGAAGAAGAGGCAGGGTTAAGTCCGGTCCTAAAACTTATGACCGTGCAGATTAATTTAGTCCGGCGTACTCATAGACCGGCTACAACGGAAGAATAGGGCACTCCAATTCAGTTGACTCTCCACGTAACATTATTTCATTCACGCTTTATTCCTTTATCGGCTATGGAGCCCGGACTGTTGGCTATTCCATATATCTGCTTTCACAACGGTGTGAAAGTAATCATAGTCCCCGGCAGTAATCTAGTCCGGGCTCCACAGACAACACGATTTCGATAAGTAACGATGTTTTTCACATATTTCTTTCACTTTAATCATTATTTTAACCATCTTTGGATGAAATTTATAACTCCGATGCCAGTTTGTCCTGGACCCACTTATACGGTCAGCTTACAACCGGTAATAAGCTTATCGGGCTTAAAAGTTATGTCGGAACTAAGCGCTAATACGTTAATGCGCGTTCACGACTGCCACTATTTAAGTCCGATACGAACCGATAAATTTAGATCAGACCAGTGCGCGTTCTCACTGACAGTAATACCGACCGCCGTTAGGACCGGTAATAAGTGGAATAAAGTCCTCCCGTGTGAACACACTATTACAACCACTTTCCGCTCAGTTCGTCGTGCTACATCTCATAGCCACTATTTGCACCAAATGTTTTTCTGAGACAAATTTTTTTGGGGAGGATGGGAAGGCAATTTACCTTATGAAAGGTTCCTTATCCCATTTCCGTGGATCAGCACATCCATCTAAACCACCACTGATTGTCTTTAAAACATTTTTCATTTCAGACATTTCAATTTCAAAATTAAACAATTAAAATTCTGGTGATTTTATAATTGTTTGGTCATTTTCAAAATTTTGGTACAGCCTTTTTTTTTTTTTTTTTTCGCTTTTAGTTTGGTGTCTAGGACGTGTCTCTGAAGAGCTGAAAGAGTTACCAATCTTTGTAGAAATATTTGCATAATTGTGATGCATAGCTTACCCGAGATGTCGATTATGGACGAAATTTAACACACATTTGAACCTTTTTCCAACATCTTCCTACATTTGAAACTAATGTTGGATCTTTTTTTAGAAATTTTGGAAAAGTAACCATCTTTAAACCAAATTGGGCATAAAATAAAACATGGGCTGCATTTTTTGTTATTAGCCAATCAGAGCATATGCAACTGAGGGTTTGAATGACAAACTTCTCAGTCTACCAGGGTATGCTGGTTCCGACATGTGCTTCCTTTTCCACTCGCGAGGGAGGTATATGGCAAACGCTTCAGCCAGTGCGCCCGTTTTGGTCCACGTAAATGCGTAATTAAAATTTGGTAACTATTGTTTAATGTGTTGTTTTTAAATCAAAAGCACTATAAGCTATATCGTTTTTCTTAAAATACAATGCCCAAGCCTAACAAACCTACCATGCACTGCTTACATTATTATCATATGTTTCCCATGCTAATCGAAAATATTCTAGTTAATTATTAAGTAGGATAAAATGTTCTTAAAAACCTATCAATGATCACTATAAAAGTATTGGAAATGAATAAAGTCAAAATTTGGCTGGGGTCTGACAAGTTATCGACCAATCTCAATTCCTTTATGAGCAAAAAAATTGAAAATACTATAGAAAAGGCTTACTCTACAGTGTTTCATAATTAGTAGAGAAATGATTTTTTTCTTGTTTGAAGTTCCTAATAGGTTATGTCTATATGGTTAATGTACACAAGAATTGTTGCCCAGTTTAGCACTTAAGTGCATAAGCGGGATTCTATGTTGACCCAGGATTTCGTTTTTTGCGCGTCGCGTTTTAAAGGTGCATTTCGTGATTTCAGCACCTTCTGTTTTATTCATAGATCACTAGATATCCTTGAGAAAAGCTTATTCTCAAAATTTGAGCTGATTCCGATCTTGCGGTTTTGTGTTATGAGGAATTGCTCGTTTCCCACGGTCCCATACGCTACTGTGCTGTAATTTCTGTCCGTTTACGGACACAAAATACAAAATTGCGAATTTCTTACAGATGCGACCGAATTTGCACGTAAGATTGGGCACACGTTGATTACTAAGGCTAACGGTTCAGATGATATAAAAATCTCAAACTTTTTTTAGGTAAGTCGGGGGGACGAGGCTGTGGATCACGAAATGCCCCTTTAACATAACATACAATATCTGTTGTCTTTAAAAAATTGTTATGACTGCCAGCTGGAAATGGAAAGCTGAAATGCATTTAGACTTACCTTTTGCCAATATCTTATTAATGTCTTTTACAGGAGTTGATTTTGCGTATGATACGATCTATGCCAAGGCTTCTCAATAAGCAGCTCACGATTCTTATATAGAACGTTTAAACAAAGAATCTATTTACATTTACTTATCAAGTGGGACAAATTGAACAATTTACAACCAGTCCGATAAAAATCGGACCATTCTATGAATTTTACACCAGGATGACCTTGAACTGTTATGTGCCTATTGTACTGAAACTGTAATTCACAGATAGGGCAAACTATACCTTTTTTAAACCTTAAAAATCATTTAAATCAATTCGAACAATTCTAATTTTTTACCCCTGTACAAATGTTTCCCCCTTATTTCAACATGTTCCGCCAGGTTGATTTTGGTAAACTTTTAATAAATTATTTTTAGACAATTTCACAGTATATTAACACAAAATGGTTTCCGTCGCAATTTGTTTTGGGTCAAATCATAAAATAAAACACCTGATAATAATTCAACTCCTCCACGCAAGCAACAGCAGAAGACTGCAGTGAAAACCACATCCAGTACAACTCCAGTGCAACTGCAGGCACCACAAATTCTAATTTTCAGCAACTCTATATGCAGACGAATTGATGACCGCAGATTTTATCGTGGACGTTCAACCAAGGTTTTTGCTAAAGGAGGGGCAACGATCCCTGATGTGCAAAGAATGGTTGAGCAATGTGAACCTGTGAACCCTAAGCATGTTATCCTCCAAGCATGGACAAATAATACAACACGTGACTCAGCAGAAACCTGTGAACGTAAGGCACGTTCCTTGGTCAACATGGTACTGCAGAAATTTCCATCAGCGCACATCATCATTTCTGGTATTCTACCAAGGCTCATTCCTGTTACCAGAAATAACTCTGCTAACCGTGTTAGTTATCAACTGAACAGTATATTTGAGCACAACTGCCACGCAAGTCCAAGGGTATCATTTGTGACAGATGATGGACATATTCGACAAGATCTTTTCTGGGATGAAGTTCACTTGAACAATCGTGGTCTTAGTAGACTTGTCAATAATTTGAGACAAGCAATTGACTCGACGTCTTACCCCACTTGGTACACACACCAACCCGAGACATAGAACTCTCATCGACAGTTGGGAGTGACAAAAACATAGGTCATCAATATCAAAACCATGTTGCAAGTGTACAGAACAATAAAAAGGATGATGTTAACAAAAATGGTAAAGTTAACACAAACAACAAAATAGGCAATGGTAATGAAAGTAATGTAAACAATGTAAATGGTCTACATGTACCTCAAATGTTGTATAGTACATGCACTATGTCTTCAAGTGATTTATCACACAATGAAAGTGTCTCAAGTAATATTTGTTCCAATGGTGCATTTAATTTTCTTGTGTTAACATTGTTAATGTGCCACTCTCTAATACCAATCACTATGATGATACACATATCAACCACTGTGATAATTCACCTATCATAAATAAAATGTTAAATAGTGTAGAAACAGACCAATCACACAATATTGATCCATATTATGTTCTACGTAAAAACTCAAATGGTATTGTTATTGCTCAACTTAATATTTGTAGTCTCACTGGCAATTTTGATGAACTTGTTAATATTTTGAATGTAAATCCCATAGATGTTATGGGACTTTGTGAAACTTTTCTTACTGATGATATTTGTGATGAGTATGTAAATATTAATAATTATTATGTGTATAGAAAAGACAGGAAACATAAAAGTACTGATGTAAATAGACGTGGTGGTGTTGCTTTCTATGTAAGGCAAACTTGCAATCATAAAGTAAGAAGTGATCTAGTGTGTGAACAACTTGAGCTGCTTGCTATTGAATTAATGCCACTTAAAAGGAAACCTGTCATTGTTATTCTATGGTATAGCGTATCAGGTTCATCTATTGATTTATTTGATAGCTTCCAGGATCTCCTTTCAATTATTGAGTCTGAAGGAAAGGATTATATTCTAATGGGGGATTTAAATTTTGACCTCATGTCAACCAACCCCCACTGTTATACAATTAAACTTAAAGATATTTGTGAAGGCTTTAATTTAAGTCAAATTATTAAGGAACCTACTAGAATAACTAGGAATAGTGAGACACTAATTGA